>PQXI01000208.1:0-59940 GCA_004786145.1 Botrytis paeoniae | reverse complement strand
CCCCCCCCAGTAATCCCTTGCCCTTCTCCTCTCCATCTCCGTCTCCATCTCCATCTGCGTTCCTTCAAGTTCACATCCACCGCTAAGACCTCCCTTCTCAAACCCACAATAAAGACGTTTAAACTTCGTCGTACTCGGATTCTATCCTCCCCATCAATTCTCCGGCCGTGTGGAGCAAACAGCTCTTGCGACTCCATTACGCTTCAAGGATAATTACACAACCAAACCCCAGCAGAATTCGCATCATACCACCCTTTGAATTCTCAATCCTTCTCACAATCTAGCCTCCTGACATACAGTCACGAACCATAATAGATTACTCTAGAGCATACCCGTACTGAATCCCTCACAAATACACACGCCATATCCACAGTAAGCCTCCTACACCCCTCAAAAAACCTCGGTCGATCTCCCTTGTAATACTCGCCACACTGGTGCGCTCGCTATCCAAGTAGATCCCAATATCAAATGATCTAACAAAACCCTGATTGAATCCTTACTCATCTTCATCTTAATCTCATCTACTCTTCGCATCCGTCTTCACGATCCACTGTTAAATTTGCGAATCCCATATTATCTTATCGGATGCTTATATGGGGATGCCCCACTAGTACACGTACAAGTAAGTAGACCCCAATTTCGCAATCAAGTTAATCAACCAAGCCGGCAGACTAACAAGCCAGCAAAGAATTATCCTGGTAAGCAACTAGTTAGCACAATATTGTATACATATCCAGAACGAGGTCTGAAGAGCGAGACTTATGTCATCCTCACGTTATCACTTTCGGCGATAAACCAAATTTCAAGTATGCTATAAATTTAGAACGAAAGGAAGGTAAGGGAGGGATGGAGGGATAGACGAATCTATGCATAAGCCGAAAAGTCGAGATTAAGAATACAAAATACAAGAAATTTTATACCCGAAAATGCATTATTGAATTTAAGAATGAACATTTGTATCCTGTTGAACTGCAAATTTCGAAGCCAAGAGGAAGAAAAGGCTAAATTCAGACCCTCAAAAACAATCTACCCCCTCATTTCATCCCCCCACACTAACCATACTCGTTCCGCAAAACCCATTCAGTAAAATCCACAAATGAAAGATGACCCGAAACAATCCCCTCAAGCATCTTAAACCTTCAACCTTCAAACTTCAAAGGTGCCGTACATACATACGTGCATCAACACTAAATAAGCGTCGGTCTCGTCCGTCTATCCGCTCAAGACTTGTATGTATGTGATAGCTCTTGGGGTTCTTTGCAGAAAGTAATCACTAGATCCTCGACTAGTGAACCCTTACATATTAGCATTCGGTTTGAACCAATTACTATACTTCTTCATAAATGCATGTTAATCACTAAAGAAATAGTATAATGGATTGACTACACTTAGCCAAAATTAAATATGGAATATTACTTACTCATTGCCTAAGTAAGCAAGTACCTAGGTCAAATAATGAGTTATCTTATGAATCTAATATCAGCATTTGATATGGTGTGACCAAATACGCACTAGCGTGAATTGATTTGACATTTAAACATCTGACATAGCACACCATGTTACCATCACTTTCGTCTCGCTGACCATCAATATGTTCCCAGCCACTATTCAGAAACAAAATAAAATACTTGAGTACAAGTCCGGTAATACAAATCCTGAATACGTGAATACGTTAATAAGCCCGGCAAAAAAAAAATAGAGTTAGTACCATCTATCTTGGCCATAGGTGTTTTTCCACTCGATCAACAAGAGATCGTCTGAATATATGACCAATTACTCAAAGGGGAAATACCCTCCGATCCCGTACCGCGTAATGGCGCCACGACTGTGCCTCGTGTGGATAACCAAGGGTATTTGATTTCGATTGTTTTTCTCTTCGTTACTTACTAAATTCTCCCATATCCACTATTGTAAGTATATAATAGACGAAGATTAACCATGATTACAGCCATGGCCATGTAGATTGTTCCTGTATTGATGTGGCACGGCGGGGCAACGTAACAGCGGGGGTGGAGCGGATAAGCTAGAAAGCCATGTACCTAGACCTTATGTGCTAATACCCTCAGGGTCTTATTTGAGGCCAAGTCTAAAACTGCATGCCGGGTAGATAGATGTATACTTGGTTGTTTATGGAAGGTGTTAAATCTAAAATCAATCGTGGCATGGAACATGCCATCTCATAGAATAATCTATTTGTCATACTAGCAAGCGGGCGGCCAAGGTATTCCCAGAAATGTACAGAGTCGCAAAAGTACGGCATAGCTGCAGGGACCGGCAAATAGGTACAAGTGAAGGACTCGATATGCTTGACTGTCTTTGATTTAGAGATACGATGGTGTGAGAGAACGAATCCTTCATTTCACGTTATTTGATCCTTCGGAATCCTTAAAAATGAAAGGAAGAGGGTATGTGTTTTCGTGAATGTTCTGACGGTATTTTGCGTTCTCGTAGATGCGACTAAAGGATTGAGGCTGTGATTGAGGTTCTCAAGCCTCCTCCTGAGCACGGGACGGGAGGAACGTGTTGTACAAGTATTACCGTTGTGATATGTCAACTGCATAACTTTAATGCTAAATCCTAGAAACCACGAGGAAAAGTTGTTTAGTTGGGTTGGATAGTGTGTGTCCTTTCCGTTTGTGTTGTGGGTGAGATGCGACAAAGGGGGGGGGGGGATATTAAATTATGGTTGCATTTACGCAAGGGGTTCTTTGGAGGGGTTATCGTCCTTCGTAGATGCGCATGGGAGAATCGAAGGTTATCGGAAGTTCGAGTGGGGTTACGAATCGCAGATTGAAGGATTTTGTTCTTCTCCCATCGTAAATGTCGATCCGGCAGCGACCGGCAAAGAATTGGACCTTTCTTCTTCATTCATCTGCTCCGTCAACTCCGGGCTCGGTCTGGTTATTTCCCCCGGCAGCAGCTTTCAACGCCTTCTCCTTTGCCTTCCTCTTGACTTTTTTCTCTCTGTTCTTTCTAGCTCTCCTCTCTTTGTCTGCCTCCTCTTTGCTTTCCTTCTCCCTCATCATTGCCTGTTCCTGAGCCTCAATTGTCCTTCTCCTCTCTCTCATGAGAATCCTCATCTTCTTGCCTAATTTCGTCTTCTTCTCCCCATTGGAACTGTTTCTGGCCCCGAGGAGGCCATTGCTTCCCAGTTTTTTCTGCCCACTAACACCAATCTTCACAACCCGGACTCGCCACGGAACTTCCAAGCCCCAATATCTTTTCTCTCTGCCTTCCAAAACATCTTCTCCACTAATTGCCGCAATGGCGTATTCCTCTTTACGTTGCCCCTCAATTGGACCGGTGAAGTAGTAACTCTTGTTCCTTTCCTGGACAACAAAAATCCCTTTATCAATTGCCTCCTCCTTGAGGACTATCTTGCCTTCTTTGACATTTGAAAAAAGGCGAAAGTCAAATTCCTCTGCCTGGTCCTGGTCATCTTCTAGTGGTGGTGAATGTGGAGCATCGTTTATGGGTTCAGGGTTTAACGCGTTCTCGGTCGCGCATGATTGAAATGAAATAAGTCCATACAGTGAAGCAAGCTGGTTGTGAAATCGAGCAGAGACATCAGGGTCGATTGGTGAAGATGGTTCGGGAGATGATGATGAGGATCTAGTATATAGATCTGAACGGTGCACACTATCAATCGAATGTTAGCAGATATTCAAACTGATATATTTCTTTCATGGAGCAGTAACACACTCACCGTTTCGCGTCCGGGAGGTCAAACATGTTTATTGGTATGTTGTTGTGAAGCTTGACCAATATTTCTGCATCGAAGCTCTCGACATATTTTTTGGTGGGGATTGAAATTAAGTCTGTGCGGGGGCCAAGAATGACCAATTGTGCAACGGGTTGGCCCGCGATCTTCTGTTTAGACTTCACTTGGTATTTTTTTGTTTTATGTAAAAGAGTAACTTATATATTTCACAGATGACCAAATTCAAAGAATAAATTCTGTTTTTAAATGGTTCAAGTTTCACCCAACATTTTTATTGATTTTTATTTGACTAGTATTAAGGAATTAATGAGGGTATCAAGTCTGATCATAATATGAGTTTATAAAAGTACATCCATCGTTTCATCCCTATTGATATCATCCAAATCATCCATCCATCCATCCATCCATCCCATGTATCCGCAGTGTAAAAAGTATGAAAGAGATGCCAAAAGAAAAGGAGACAAGAGAAACCTAAAATTTACCACCATTTTTCCTACGCCATCGCTTGCTATGTATGATGCCTATGCAGAATTTTCAGTTCGCTGGGGAATACCATAATGTATCCCATATCATCCTATTCCATTGCTTCGTTTCCTTCCATCTCAAAAGAGAGCACATATAAACAAAGAACTGGGGGCCAATTCCCTTGGGTACTGACTGGAGTGCAGAATTAAATAAAGAGATGAGATTGACACAGTGCAAGGAAATGATTTTCGTGGCGTGTAGAAAAGTGGAAGGTCCTCAGGGAAAGATTTGAAAGTGATGCATGAATCTCTGGATTCTCGCATAGAAGGCCTGATATTTGATATCCGATGCGTATGTGTATTGGAATGAGTTCTCATTGAAATGCTGAATTAATGCAATGCGTTAGTTGGGAAAGTTTAATAAAACTATGCGGCGCTCCAAGTGTAATGCTGTTGACTGGGCTGTTGATGCGGCGGTGGTGGTTGAGAGTGGCCTTCTTCTTTTACGTAATGCTGATCCCCAGAATATTCATAGTGGGAGCTAGTGACTGCGGGTAGTGTAGTTCCATACGTAGACGCGGTATCTTGAGCAGTGGTCCATGGTTGCATAGACATAGATGTAGGGAAGTATTCTCTTGGTTGCGCAGGGTCACTGGCAGAACTATATGGAGTAGGAGCGTTGAACCGAGCTGTGAAATCGGAAGAGAAAGAAGAGTTAAGTTCGGGGGGTGCTTGATGGCGAGGTGATTTTGCGGGCCGTGGATTGCTGTCGATGAATCGTATGGGGGCCCCACCTGGTGAAGTTGTACTTGAGTACGTGTATGATCGTACTGGAGGTGCAGGTGCTGGCATTGTAGAGGCTGGAGGGTGGTTTTGTGGATTTTCTGAACTGGAATGGTTTCCTTGAAGATAATTATCCATCGATAACGACGGCGGGGGTCCTTGGTAGTTCGGAGTTGATGGTCCTGGGGTGTGCTCAGATGAATGTGGTGGAGCGAACCATGATGGTAGAGTTCTAATTTGGCCATGTCAGCTTACAGTCAAGGCAGATGTTACGAAGTTGGAAATAATCCCGAGATCATTCGACTTCAAGTCAAACTCCGGATCAATAACATGACACTGAGTGAAAGAACTTACTGTTGTCTCATCAAATGTGGAGATACAGGAAGATTGCTTGCATCGAAATTGAATGGTGACCTAGGTAGTTCAAGGGTCTGAGGTTTTGCCAATTTTGGTTTCATTGTAGCACTACCAGACGTACTGCTACTTGTGATCTGCAATTCTGGTGCTTGGCCCCGAGAGGCTGATGATCCGACGAGTGCAATTTCCTTCCTTGCTTGGAAGTTCCTTGGACTTCGACCTCTGACCACAATTGGCGCTGTCGCTGTCTCGCAAACATTGATCTTGGTGTTGTTTCCCAAGGTTCCTACAACATTTAAATGCAAGGTGAAATGCTGTTGGAGCTCTCGTCTCCGGCCATTGTTCGCGGTCGCGATTCTAAATTGAAGTCTTCTGTAGGCTATAGGGTAAACAGCGAACTCATTGTTTGTATCTGGAGCTCCGTCGTCAAATGGAAGTAGTGGAATAGGCGATGGCTCCTGCTCCTGGCCAGGTGTTACTTCCGGGGAGTTTGGTGGAGGTGTTTTCCATGGGATGACAATCAGTTTGACAGAATGGCCATCAACTGATTCCGTGGCACTGATCGTTACTTCTAGGGACAAAATTGGAATGCGTTCTCCGCGTTCCGTGATCACTGATAAGGCGCCTCGGGGGGTAGTAACGGATCCGGAAATTTGAAATAGGTTCCTCCGGTAACAGGTCAGCTCTGGCTGGACAATCACTCCCTCGCCTGTGGGGGTTGTCATTTCCGATAAAAAGAACATTCCGTGAATTTGCGCTGAAAGGTCTAGCTGTTGTATTCTTCCATGCTGGTCTACGATAGTGTGCTTTGGCTGTCGTTTACTAAAGGAAAGTAGTCTGTGATCTTGACTAATATTAGGTTTTGGATGTTCTGACAAGTCTTCCCGGAAATCCTGCACCACTTCGCCATAGGGCGAATCATCTGTAGAATGAAATGGTCGTTTGAGAGAAGGGTAGCTATGATGTGAATTCAGTGGTGGTGGTGAAGCGGTCAACACCCCATTTCCTTCCCTGTGAGGAGGTCTTGTGTTGATTGAAGGAATATCCATTGATCGGTACCCTCCCTTCTGTCTTGCATGATACGGCAATGCCAGAGGACCGGAAGGAAAATTTGACTCGAAGGCCGTTTGATGAGAAGTATGAGGTGGTTGGAGAGCATAGCTTTGCCAAATTGAATGTTCTGACTCTTCTGGCTTTATGGCTGCCATCGTTGTTGTTTGTGTTATGGACATTGAAGCATCTGAAGAAAGAAGATTTGATTATTGGTCGATTAATGATTGAAGATTAAGAGTTAAACATCTATCCATAAAAATGATTCTTCATGGAGTGTTTAGCATGATGTATTATGGGATGAAAGGGAAGATGAAGGCCGGAGCACAAGCTTATCCTGGGTTCGGGAGCTAAGCTCTTATTCGTGAATCTAAACATGGTCTACCAAAGGGGCCAAAGGACGAGACTAATGTGCGGGATGCAAGCAAGCCTCATGATGGGTCTAACGTCCTTCCGAATTCTTTGTCAAGTAGGCAGGTGGATAACTGCTTTGGCCTCATTTGTGTTCCGTTCCCCTCTTCGAAAGGGCAATGTATATGAGTACCCCCATGCCATATATTATCTCGAACGAGTAGAAGTGGCTGGCGCGTGATCTGGATTAGTGATAGTGTATAAGAATATGGACTAGATTGATCCTATTGGGGAGAGTTGTATGCTTCCATCTCTCAGTGCCTAAAATCGGAAACCATGGCGAATTAGAGATCTTCAGAGGGAATATCGAAAAAGACGTTGACGGACAAGGATAAATCTGTAAACGATGTATAGTTCAAGGGGGGGACCGTGTACCGCCTCACGGTCATCTCTCAAAAGAGGATGGAATCCGCTGACAGGCATATCCAAATGAGTATAGCTCCCATAAGGTGAAATAGCCTTGACCAACAGGTGCCCCTGACCTGTCAATAAATCCGGCCGGCAACCATTCCACAAGCACTTACGATCAAAAAGATATCTCAAGCCCCCAAGCGCCCCAAGTACCTACATTGTCCGATGCCATTTCGTCTTATGTTTTGGTTTGTTGATGCTTTCCTTTTCTCGCGTTTGTAATCACTTCTGTTTCTATGTCTAATGAGCCAACGCAGCATTAGGTCTTGTCAAGTCTTATTCAGCACCAACCAATATAAATTGTTTCCAGGGCCCTAGACAGTATCCTTGATGATCTTCTGACGAATGATAGCTAGGATTGTCAGCCATGGGCGGAGATGAGGATATGGCCTAAATGAGTTATAGTTCGGTAAGTGGATTTGAAAATAATCCTGGGGTGTCCTAAATATTACCAAGGTTTGGCTTCACATCTCTGCAAATATTTTTTTTGTGCTTCGCGTGAGATTTCGCTTGTTGCGGCGGCGGATGTGAATACGAACCCGGCGATAAAATCTGACAGTGCGAGGTGCATCAAGATTGAAGGATGATAATGTATTACTACATATCCGGAAAAATAATATTTTTAGCTTGAGCATACGATATTATCTGAATAATCCACGATCTATTCCTCACCTATTGTGAGCTGATATCGAAGACATGATTTGAATTCTTGTCAAATATCTTACCTCTGATCGTCCTGCATTATCCCGAATATCAACCTATTATCTGAACATACATACATCCCTAGTAATGTCCATGGGTTTGAATTAGGTTTGGTTCTCCCGAGACAAATGTGCGAAAGAACTTGTGGGGCTACGGAAGATGAAGGGGTTAACATTATTCTAAGCCCAAGTTAGATAAGCTTCACGAGATATATACTTTTTATCCACCTACGACAAGGGTGTAGGGGCTCACCAGGATCGTAAATGTATGGTGGCATGTTCAAGTACTGTTCAATGCATTTTCAACTTTCGATTGAGTTAAAAGCGGGTTCGAGATCGTAGCTATTCGGTACATAACCTAGCTGTCGAGTAGGTATCTCCGAAAGTGATAGATACCTAGGCATCTAGATACTATTACCAGGAGTGTTACCATGATAGCATGTGCTTCTGTTTGTAGGTGGTGGCTCGTCAAACTTCATCAATTCTTTCAAGATATCTACAGAGGGCTAAGAAGACTAGGAGGTTTTTCGGATTTCTTCAAGCTCGCATAAATGTTTGCACTACTTCCGTCAAATAAACGCTTGTAAAAAATGTATGTATTGCAACCATCTGTAGAAAGCCTGAAACGTTAAAGAAAAGTCTAAAATGAAACACATTAAAATTATAGGCTTTCGATGCTTGTCGTAAGGCCTGTCATAAGTTTGAGTAGACGCTCAAATCAAGAACCGTTCAACAACTAAGACACCTTCAGCTATCATTGATACCGCGAATTAAGCCTCCGACGACATTTATCGCCTCCGGAAATTTACTCTGCCCTAAAGCCTAATGAATGGAACGCTGTTGTAGAAGAAAAACACTACTTTCACCACGCTCGAGTAGCCTTGCCGACCAGCCTTATCCCACGATGCAACAAAGCAGAAAGTTCCCCATCCCGTGAATTGGACGTTGTAATCCACAAAAAACTATACATACTGCCAATTCAACATTGCACTGCTCCTACTCCTTCAGATGCACATGCAATGCTTCATTGTAATGCCGTGGAAGCATTCTGGAACCTGGAGAAAACGTGTGTCTGTCTTCTACAATTGGATTCACCAAGTACAAGAGATCATCACGCGTGTATTTAGGCTGTTCGATACTGATTTTTTCTTTGGCTACTTAATAATTCAAAAAAATAATGCAATTTTATCGTTCATGCCCTGTTTGATTCCTTTATCGGGCGCTCCGTCATCCCTTCAATCATCTCATCAAGGGTGGCACGGAGGGATTGCTACCCCAGACCTTAAACAAGAGTAACAGGAACTTCCAGGTTCTCGTCCAAGGATGGCATCCAATTGATCCGAAGAAATATATCGAAATGTCTCAGCTAAGTAATTCATAACGAAATCGATCCAAGAAATCCTAAATGCCGAAAAAAACGAAATGCTTGGTCGAGAAACTCCGGGACAGAAGGACCGATATTATGTTTTTGGATGTGATATGGTTTTACCTGCAGATTTAATGCAATTCTCGATGGTTTTACATGCAAGAAGAACGAGGATTCGAGTCAAAGGTGTGACAACGAGGTAGCCAATATGTCAGTTACGAGGAGCGCGTGGAGGTACAACAGATCGAATTACAGTACCGTGGCAGGCCTGGCATGGTATCGACCTACACCCAAGCGCGAACTTCTGAGTCGGGAAGCATTTTCGAGATAAAGCAAACTAAAACATGATCCACTCAAGGGTTCTAATGAGCGGCAAAGTACATGTTCCTAAGGTTCTTTTGTAAAAAGGGTACTGTACATCGATACCTAGGTACTATGGATGTCAATTCAAGCCACGCAATTGAAGATATTCTGCACACAATTCTTCTTTTGGACGACTTCTATGAACCGCCATATGCCGACCACTAATTCGTTTGCTGATTTCATTCTGGACTCCATTGATGTTAAACGCTGAAATAAAAAGTCTTGTGATTTGTCCACCACAGTCCAGAAATGCGGATGACTGCATCTAGCAAGCATGTCTATCACATTTTCTTCACAAGAGATACCCACCCACACACATGGAATTTAACCCATATTGCCTTTTGACGACTAGATGAAGGGGCAGCCGGCGCCCGACATATCCGTTCGGTACGGGCTCAACCGAATTATCCAAACAATTGGAAAGTTTATAATTGCGCAAAAAAACAAAAAATAACGATAAGGACCAACAAAAATTAATGATAGCAGCGGCGGAAGCATAATATCCGTTTCCTATTCGGCATGTTTCAATTCAATATAGGTTTCTGGGGTTCTCATTCCCCTCACCCCTTCCAACAACACCTCATTGCCTTTCAAAATTTTCAGATCCCAACCTCAGTTTCCAGGCGGCAGTCAAAACAGCATATCTTATCTAATTCTTCCAAGAAAGCCATCTTCGTATCGATCAGATGCAGACTTCTCACGTATTTACGCCGACATCGTTTTTTATCCCATCGTCCAGCTATATTCACGCGCGCCTTTGAACGCAGACCCCTTTTCGAAGTCGTAAAGGAAGAATCCTTCAAGCGTGTTTCAAGGTTTTCATCTTGATATCGATCTGCATGCAGTGAACATTTGATTTTTGCAAAGTTGCAACCATCAACAGCGAAGAATCAGAGAATGCTGCAGCCTAAATTTTTCTTGACGTCTTCAACGGATCCAGTTATCTTTGCTCCCGACCAAGTTCAGGCCGTTTCAAGGTTTCTTTGCAAAGCGCAGCTGGAGCTTAGATACAGATGCTAGGTACTTTTAATCAACCAATCTTCATCCCAACACAGCTCTCCGCATATCTTAATGTATACATCTGTCAACTACATACGAAGTTCTCGTTTCCGTGTAACAACCAAAACTTATCAGCCAGCTCATCATCTTTTTCCGGCCCATCCCCATATCTCCCTTCCCCCGCATTTCGCCCCCAACGGTTTCCTGCCAGCTGTACGACTGTAATGCAGATAACAATACCATGTTCGCTTCGCCGAGCTACAATCGGACTGGACTATTGAATTTGATTCTCGAAATACAATACTACAACACAGCCTCAATCGTGACCTTGTATATATCACGACTCTTTTGAGCCACTTTTCAGCTGAATACTGACGCATAGTGAGGTGAAGTAACATAAAGACGGTTTATATTTGGAATTTTGTACATGTATTGTATGATATATGCCGATGGATGAATGCAACCGGATGACGACGCTAAAATGGAATACTTCAGAGGCTCTCAGTGCAACCAAAAAACTTGATATAGCAAGTAGTAATAGAGTAGAGAAGATCATTATTAATGAGTGTGTTTTGAAGATACAATTGGGTGAAGCTAGAGGCCCAGGAGAGGAACCATAGTCGCGACATTAACAACCTATGAAGTGAAAGTTGGCCAGAATCAAAATCCTGTAGGACCAAATTATGGTCTGATGTTGTGCATGGCAAATCGGAACACCGTCATAATAGAATGAATTGTGATCAACAAATGCTCTCTCCCGGTGAATGTGGGTCTCCACGGCAAGTGACAAATCTTCCTTGACCCCAATCTTGCCGATCGTAGCATGGGGCCAAATTCATTTCATACTCTCGCCAGAAATGTGAGACCTGGAAGACTGTATTTCTCACCTTGGTAACAGTGACTTTCGAACAAGTTTCTATGCCTCTTTGATCGATGGATTACTGGGGTCTCAATGGCTGAGAGAAAGGGGGTTTTTATGTTGACAGGAAATGGGTCCAAAGGCGAGCGAGTGCAGGAATAATACAAAGATCAGCAGCAATTCATCTTCTTCAGGACTTGGGGGTTCTGTGAATCAAGCTTAACTACGAGGTTATTGCATTAAGGACGAGAGCTGTTTGATGCGGTTGTAGTAGTTGAAATCGACACGGTAGAGCACTTCTTGCCGGTCATTCATTCCCCATAATGCCACCATAACGATATGGGAACGTTTCGTCCCGCTCTGAGCAAGTTACCATGTGGAGCCTTGAGGAATATGATCCTAAAATTAAAGAGGGGGTACCACTGCTATGTCCCAGGCTCTCATCGGAAGAATGCAATGGCGGTTTCATTATGACTTAGGTCGCTTGGAAGGATGAATTAGCATCTTCAATGCAAGAAGTGACAGAGACGGTCATATCCCCACTCTCAAACCTCTCCATACCTTTTGAGCAGATGATGGCCGAATGGAGTTTTATCAAAAAAACATACGCTGATTGGTTCATTTGAAGTTTTACTTCCAACCGGTCAACTTTCAAGGGGAAAAAACGCGAAGCAGTCATCGTATCATTACAAATCCTTACAATGAAGCCGACCCAGAGAGCAAAATAAAGATGCATACATATTTAGAAGACATTAAGTATCCACAAACATTCTTCTAATCACAACTAACAGGAGCATGGGCGAGAAACATTCTACTCCACTCGGTACCAGCGGGCACTCTCGCGAGGAAGCTGGTAATCTGCATGAAAAATATGGCATAATCCGACAGAGACGATCACTGACTATATACCATCGAACGCCTAGCATTCAAACGTTATAAACCTCCAAATAAAAGCCGTCTACCATTCTTGCAGAAGTACAATCAGAAACTCTTCAGCAAAAAAGGTAACCGTTGCGGTGCTGCTGAAGACACACTTGACGAGTTCAGATGGAAAGCTACTAGATTTTGAAGACGTATAACCAAAGACTTCTTATCTAATGAAGTAGTGCTACTGTGGCAGACAAAATTGATGAGAAATACTACTTCAGACGACAAGAGTCAATGGAATTTTTGCAGACGTGCAAGGCAAAGCTTTCCCAGGAACCAATACGGCAACGATAAGTTTATGTGCTATGCAAAACCAAGATTGTTAGCAAAATTTCGGACAGGAGCCATTAAGCATTATGAAGACGTGCATCTAAGAACTTTTGCGGCAATGATTCAATAGGAGCGCAAGTTCAGGCGAAATTCTTTGGGTTTTGTCTAGACGTTCAAAAAAAAACCACCGTTTGAGCCGAAGACAGAGATGACAAGAACATTGGACGAGTGACATAAAATTTAACAATACAAAACAAATTCAAGAACATGTTAGGCCCATGCGTCGTTTTCATACATCTGCTAACAGCATGAGCAAATCTTGACAAACAATACCAACCGCTAGGCACTATAGCCATGATAAAAAGGATTTTGGCACACAATTTAAAATTCAGAGCTCCGTTCAAGCTGTAAATGCCCACATCATACCACTTCCTGCTCTCGAAGTTTGGCCAGACATCAGATAGACTGCAAAAACCAAAAATTCGATCAAAAGAACGGGAGAAAAGCAACTTTTAACGCAGAGATACACAATCGAGCCTGAATAAACATCGCTTCCGTAGTATAATCGAAGGGTCAACAATCAGTATAAATCAATAGAAACCCCTACTTCTCAACTTCAACTGGGAAGCCCCCACATTAAAAACCACCACCACATTCTTTAAAAACACATCTCCAAGCGTATAAAAGTCAAACGGATCTCCATCACTCACGCCCGCCACGCAGTTTCCCATACCCGTATTATCATCCTGTACCATATCCCTTGGATCGACAGGAAACGACACGCCGCCGATAACGACAGCAAAATACGGCACTTTAGCATTATATGGCACAGAGTAAGCGAATAGATCTGCGTTGTACACGGCAGGTGGCTTGTATAGTGCTGCGAGAGCGGAGGAGATGGAATTGGGGAGGAAAATAAGGGTGGTGCCTGAGTCGATGAAGAGTTGGACTTGAGAACTGCTGCTGGGCATGGATAGTGGGGACCAGTGTTTGGGGTTCCATTTTTGACGTTGACTACCAGGATAGATAAAATTGTCAGGTGTGAGGGTGTAGACTTCTGAGGGGGGGTTAGTATGGTGTCAATGGATTATTGAAGCTTATGAGAGCGAACGAACGATGCTGTGGCCATGGAAGAGCTCCTTGTATGTATCCTTCTCCTATGGCGACAATTTGAATTGGCGCCACAGCCCAGGCTCCATAGGAGGCGACGGGGGGCAAGCCACCTAAGGCTAGATATCCATTACCATAGCCAATGCGATTTGAAGGTCTGCTCAAGGCAAGACTGAAGATTGGGGGTATGAGGTGCTTTTTGTACATGGTCGTAAAGATAGGGTCATAGGGAACTGTGCGTCATTAGTCCCGCGGAAATAACAACAGTAATTTCACTTACATTGAGTTTCCGCATTGTCGTTATCAAAATTTGTGCCATTGAACGCCGCGGTGCTGGATCAATATCAGGAAAACTCAAATCTAAGGTGAGAAGCGACTTACATAGATGGATATGCAAGACCCAATAAGCCACTTGTAGTTCCATCACCAAGCCAAGCAGCTGTATCGACAGTCGCGATTTGAGCATTAACGCTTTGGAATAAGCAGTTGATTTACGAAGACGACCAGGGAACTTACGAAATACCACCCAAAGTTACATCCACAAAACCAAACGTTCCCTTTAAGTTCTCCCCGCTTGCATATGTAGTATTGAGATGTTGGTTTGGGATAGGCTTGAAGCCTGAGTCGTGGGCATACCCTGGACCAAACAAGCATGCACCTTGTGAAGTTGGTGCCCTAGTACCATAATCTAAACATGTAAAGTTAGGTTTCACGATCCATGTATCGCTGCTGCCTGTGTCGATAACGACAGGGTATGTTTGTCCTTCCACTTCTAATTCGGTGTACCAATCGTGTCCCTATTGGCGTCAGATATGAAATATCTTTGGGCATGGAATCTTCTCACCTTCTGAAGCGGATTGGCCGGAGCTATGCCTGAAAAGTCACCCTTCGACGATCGATACCGGCAGTTAATGTGAAGAGGGTATTGATGTTTCTAGGGGTTGAAGGGCTTTGAAACGCAGCTGGCCTGTAGCCCTGTTCTACGACATTTGGCCGAGAGGTGACAAACCTCAGAAATTGAATGAGCACGAAAAAGAATTTAGTATACATTTAAACTTGTGATATTTGGAAGTTGAGTTGAACAATTGAAGAGAGAAGAGAATTGACTGTAATAAGAAGCACCTCGAGGAATGAACTATTGGCAAGAAGCTTTCCGAACACTAAATGGACTAAGATATGAGAAACTAAATTCATCACCAAACAATTGTGTAAAACGCCTTTGTCCTTCCAAAGCGAATAGGGTTCAGAGGGTCATTGAAAGAATGTTCATGGCAGTTTCAGAGTGAAATGCCATACGAGCTTGCCAAGTCTGGAATAACAAAACACTAGATCTTGCATGCAAACATATTCCCTTTCAAAATAATGGCAACCACTTGAAGCCTGTCTCATAATTCTTCATTACCCGGGCTGAGAATTGACGTACAAATATGCGCGTTTGGAATAGGTGTGGAGCTGCTGTCTTAGAATGCTCTTGCTAGTCTTCTGGAAGCTTTGAAAAGGTTGAATTGGGGAATTCGGCTAATGCAAAAGGGGCGCTCAATAGAAGATTATTCCAGAAAACTTCTAGATTGCCTCTGGAATGTCTCTGTTTTAGACCGCCAACACCATCTTGTGACCCGTCAAACACTGCCTTCCACGCATGATAATCATGATATTAATGGCATTCCTGGATGTTTATAGATGAAAATGTTGACTGGAGAGCAAGACGACAGCTCTAACCATCCCAGTGCCTTTGACTACTATTTTGTGATTGTCAAGAAACATACATTCTGCACTTTCGTTTCCAGACTCGTGTTGATCTGGCCAGTCCCTCCATATTTCAATTCTATCTGAAAAGCCAATTGCCATTTGGGCCACTCTCTTTGCCTGTGCCTCGTCGCCTATTTCCATTACAAGAATTTTTGACTTCAAAAGGGAATGAAATCGCAACAATCGATGATAAAAAGTATCCTCCACTTCAAAGAGAGAAATCTTCCCGGAATTATCATTGAAGTGTATGGTTTCCCGCCGCGATGCATCAGGAACCAGTGCAAGCTTTGGTTCCCAATTTCTCACCGATCGTGTCGTTTCCTCGTTAAATCCATCTTCTGATATATATGGAGGATTAGACACAATTACGTCGCAGACACCCTGGAGTTTGTCTAGAATTCTTTTCTCGTCTTCGAGAACATCAGCAAATTCAAAACGAACACTTTGCTGTGCAGATTCATTTAGAGCATTAAAACGAACATTTTGAGTTGACAAGTCAAGCGCTTTTTTGGAGATGTCTAGACCGACGATCTCAAGTCTAGGGTATACTTTAGTCAGAAGCGAGTATAAAAGAAGGGAAATGCAACCAGTCCCGGAACAAAAATCAATGACCTTCAGTGGGTTCTGCTGATTTCCCAATGTTTCGTGGAAAGAACGCTTTGCTTTGATGAGAAGTTCTGCTAGATGTGTTGTGTATGCCTCTGTTTCTGGTCTTTGATCGTTAGATATGTGTCTGAGAGAAGGCGCTCTGTCAATATTACCTAGGAATGAGTACTCCAGGCTTGCATTTAATCTCCAATTCCCCAAAAGGCTGGGTACCTAGTATATATTGCAGTGGCTCCCCTATGGCACGTCTTTTGCAGAGTTTTAGTAAAGTCCTCCATTTTTGATTGGGTACACGATGGCTCATCGTTTTATCAACATATTCACGTAGCCATCGTAATTCATTAATTGCAGATGAAAGACTGCGTGTTTCTCGGAGGACTAATGGTAATAAAGGCGAGATATTGCAAGCTCTGCGCAGGAGAGTATGAGAGAGCCGAGGCATGAGGTCATGAAGTGGGAAGTTCGACTGAACAGGAATATGATGTAAGAAGACCGATACGACTCATTCATATAATCTCCATACCTTGCCTGACCGATCTTTGTAATATCAAGAGTTATTGAAACTTTCGGGGACGGCAGAGCCACATTCAAGCCACAAAATCTGTGTACAATCACGTGATTATTATTTGTCATTCGCTATTAGAACTATTTTAGAACTAAGGACATCTGAGATTCTGAGTCCGGAATGGAATGCCGACAATGAGATCATAGATGTTAAGTAACAACTGTGTAATGAGCTGCGACATTCAAGTTAAGTATCATGATTTTTTCTTGATCAAGACTTTCTTGATCCAATTTCACGTTTCTTTTCATTGCTGTCTACAATTGCTTCTCATATATTGCCCATCATCATGTCTGATTCCCAAAATCCTAATATCAAAAGTAGAAACAGTCCACAATGGGCACTCTATCAACGAGAAATGTTTTGGAAGGACAATACTGGAGAAGTCCCTCCATTTAGCACAGACCCAGGAGATCTTGAAGATTTGGCAAAAGAATCCTTAACAAAAGGCGGATGGTAAATTGAGCTTGAGCATACCTACACATCATCTCTATACTGATATTGTTTATAGGTATTACGCTTCCTGTAACGCAGGCCAGTCTTACACTCATCTTGCGAACCGCCAGGCGTTCTACCGCCACCGGATTGTCCCTCGAATGCTCGTCGATACAAACAATCGCGATACGAAGACGGAAATATTTGGCCATAAGGTCAGCGCACCAATCGGATTCGCACCGATCGGCATCAACAAGATATACAATCCATTGGCTGAGTTGCCCGTTGCTAAGGTTGCAAAAGAACTGAATCTGCCATATTGTTTATCAACCGCAGGGTCGACCTCGATTGAAGATGTAGGAGCTGCGAACGGTGCTGGGCCACGATTCTTTCAATTATATATGCCGCATGATGATGAGTTGACCTTGAGCTTGTTACAAAGAGCACATGATAGTGGCTTCACAGCCTGTATCTTGACATTAGATACATGGCAATTGGCCTGGAGACACCGTGACGCTGCGAACTCGAATTATGCTTTCTATCACGGCGTAGGGGCCGATTTGGGACTGTCCGATCCCGTTTTCCAAAAACGATTGAAAGAAGCTGGTATCGATCCAAAAAAGCAACCGAATGAGGCCGGCGCGATGTGGATTGATAATGTTTGGCATGGACGTGCTTGGTCCTGGGATAAAATGCCTTGGCTCATGGAGCAATGGAAAAGAATGAGTGGTGGCAAACCTTTCTGTCTGAAAGGTATTCAGCATGTTGCAGACGCAAGAAAGGCTGTTCAGCTTGGCGTTGATGGCATAGTAGTGTCTAATCATGCTGGGAGACAGGTCGATGGAGCCTGTGCAAGCTTAGATGCATTGGAAAAGATTGTTAATGGTAAGCGGTTGATCCCCGGTGCTTGCCAAGCTGCATCTTTAAAGCCCCGGGGCAAATTATAAATGATACTGACGCTTCTTTTTAGCTGTAGGTGATAAGACTTACATTATGTTCGACTCCGGAGTTCGTGGGGCAGCTGATGTATTCAAAGCCTTAGCTCTTGGAGCGAAATTCGTCTTCGTCGGAAGATTATGGGTTTGGGGATTAAGTATCAAGGGTGAGTTGGGTGTTCGACATGTCATGAAGTCTCTCTTAGCCGACTTCGATATTCTAATGAATGTATCCGGATACCAGAGTGTGGATCAGATCGATAGGGATAGCATTGAGAGTCTCCCAAATTCTGCATGTATGATTGCAGAGAAGTCGAAATTATGAGGACCTCTATATGAAGATATCAATGTAATATTTTGTAGAAAATGTAATATGAATAAATTAAAGCAGAGTCGACATGTTTGTTTTTCCTAATTAATTGATCTATACAATCGCATCGTTAATTGCTTAAGTGACATTCGAATGATGATTCAAGAAGTAAAATATGATAGTTCCATCTATGACATATCAAATATCGATTGGACAATGTCATCTATCATATTGGCCAATCATGCATTGGCTGTTGTCTGAGCTCGGTCTCAATTAGCACGAGCTTGCATCACTACAAGAGCGGCAGCAATTCCGATTCGCATTAAATTCAACGATCTAGATATGTATCTTCCGTTTCAATTATTTGTTATTTCTTAAGTCGTTCTTCTTTCCACAAATTTGGTTATACTTTTGATAAAGGCCATCAAGAGAAAATAAATCCCATCTGTGAATCTCAAAATGCCGCGTAGTATACCAGTGAAGGAGATTTTGCAGCACAGCGTCCCTTCAGATTTATGGGTTGTGGTGAATGATACAGTTTATGATTTGACAGATTTTGCCCCCGAACACCCTGGAGGTGTCAGCAGTAAGTAAGTCCTTTGTCCCGCTCATTTTCTCCCGCTAATCTTCTTATCCAGTAATTTTGCAATATGCTGGCCGCGATGCTTCAAAAGCCTACTCTGAAATCCATGCATCCTCCTTGATATTATCTTCCCTTCCAGCCTCGAAAGTCTTAGGAACAGTTGATTCCTCTACTATAACGGAAGAATGGATCAAACCTCCGCCTGAAGTTTTAAAGACTGTAGCCCCTGGCTCTAAGCCTTCTCTTGATAATTTGATAAACACGCACGATTTTGTATCTGCTGCGGAGACATTTCTTACCCCAAAAACTTGGGCATTTTATTCTTCCGCCGCTACAGATCTTGTAACCAAAGGCCGAAATTCTTCCACATATGCAGATATTAGTCTTCGTCCTAGAATACTGAGAGATGTCAAAAATGTTAGTACAAGGACTACAATGCTTGGTAATCGGATGGAAGTGCCAATATTCTGCTCCCCAGCAGCAATGGCAAAATTGGTACATCCACAAGGTGAGCGGGAGCTAGCTCGTGGGCTGAAATCTGCGGGATCGGCAATGACCGTCAGTACAAACGCTAGTTTTCCAATCGCGGAGATATTTGAGGCCGCGTCTGAGATCCATTCACAGAGTTCTGATGGGAGGAAAGAGCTTCCAATCTTTTTTCAGCTTTACGTTGATAAGGAAAGGCATAAATCTGAAAAGCTTCTACAAGATGTGGAAAATCTCGGTGTCAAGGCAATATTTGTGACTGTTGATGCACCAGTCCCTGGAAAGCGAGAGGCGGATGAAAGAGTAAAGGCAGATGAGAGTTTGTCTACACCAATGAGTGGTGCAAAAGCTAAAAACGACAAGAAAGGCGGTGCTTTGGGAAGGATAATGGGGGCTTATATTGATGCTACACTTTCATGGTCAGATATCGCCTGGCTACGAAAATGTACGAAGCTTCCTATTTTACTAAAAGGTGTACAAACCTCGCTCGATGCAAAGATGGCGCTCGACTATGGAATAGATGGCATTCTGATAAGTAATCATGGTGGTAGAAGTTTGGACACAAGTCCAGCTTCGATACTGGTTTTGTTAGAATTGCAGAAAAATACACCCGAAGTTTTCGACGGAATGGAAGTTTTCATTGATGGTGGCATTATGAGAGGAACTGATATATTTAAAGCATTGTGCCTAGGAGCCAAAGCTGTAGGAATCGGTCGGGGCTTTTTGTTTGCTCTTGGCTGGGGCCACGAGGGCGTAGAGAAATATATCGAGAGTGAGTTATGACCTCAAAGGCAGTTGCGTTTTTGATCAATATGCTAACAACATACAGTCCTGAAAGACGAGTTGGAGACAACAATGAGAATGATGGGTATTACGGACTTGTCACAAGTACACCCTGGCATGTTGAATACAAGAGCTGTAGATCATCTGATTTCAGACAGAGAGGAGGATCATCCATATGCAAAATGGAGACCGAAAGCAAGAATATAAGTCTAGTAATTGACAGAAATGCTCAGACATCAGCTCAAGCCTATGAATACTTACAGATGCCATGCTTCCCAACTTTTATCACTTTTTGTATGTTTTGAAGCATACGGCTGTTACCATCTTGAAATTATAGATTAAAATTCTCTGGTACCTCTATCCCTGGAAATTAAGAGGTAACCATTATTGTATTGGTGCAATGGGATAATCACAAACATCCATCCCCAAAGAATCTGTTCTAGCGATCAGGGTTCCACATCAAAAGCAGAGGGAACAACCACGCAGCGTTTTGGAAGTTCCAAAATAATGCAGTAAAGAGTTTTTCTGTCACAAGAGGAGTTGTCGATAGAGTTTAGAGTGAGAAGTTTGCTACAGCCGAAACTTCATTTGCTTTCATAGCCGACTCAAAGACCCGCAAGATTGATTGAGATAAGTGATGTCATATGTTGATCTTCGACATTCCTGCAGGTTGCAAAAACCACAGCTGGAATAATAGACATGATTCCTATTCTGTACAGCGGTTATTTCTAAACGTAGGATGCGATATCATGCGACAGAGACCTAGAACCATTTTCCACTGAAACTATCATTCACGGGTGCTAATTGATCTTTTCCGACCCAGCATCATATGTAAATCAAGTCAAGATAGTTTGAGAATTTTCATTATTTGATGAGGTTTCGAATTACAGAGCAGTGAATGCAAAATTTTTTGCTTCAGATATATTAAGCAAAAGATCGCTGTAGAGTCGCCATAACCTCTCAAAAGACCTCGGGAATTAAAGTTATTGGCTCTTCGGGCTGAAAATAATAATGTTTGCAAATTCAACTTCGTGTTCTGAATCTATGTACTTTGCTATAGTACCATGAATTACTCTGTGAATGGACATGCAATATTCTAGATGCTTTATTTTTCTCTGTATAAAATATCCCCCGCTTTACATCACCACCCTTTTATCCTTGTAACATCAACTACCTCATCTCTTTATTCAATCTAAAAACAGCACATCAAATCTAGACAGCAAGAAGCCTGCTTACCTTCTTAAAAATAATAAATGGCCATCATGTCTGCATAGTACGAGGTTCATGGGAGAGTATATAGAAATCGATGATGTTTGCGGTGTGATCTCGAATAAGCCCTATTTGCTGCGTTTGTGCCTGAGTCGTACTATATGTGCTTGTTAGCGGTTTAGTTGAACCCATCGTCCCAGATGTCCTCCTCCCGCTTCGCTCCTGAAACAATGAAAATTTGGTAGTCTCAATGAAGAATCATAACCCCCTCCTTCCGTTGTTTAACTTTCAGTCAGGGTGATATAAATTGATACGATTAGGCAAGGACAATCAAGACATGTCGTAAACTCGACAAAGTAGTAGACTGAAAAGATTATCTCATTTATGAATCGGGAAAGCATCAGGAGGTATCTGGTATCCCGAATGGAAATTTATTTCGACTGTGTCTGATGCTAAGAGGTAATCGACGTTTGAAATAGTTTGATTATTATCTGTATTTTTCAGTTGAGAGTCCATTACTCTGAGTGAATTTAACGATCTAGATGCTTCTAATTCTCTTAGTTGTTGCAGTATTCCTGGTGGATTCGTCGTTCTTGATGATTCCAGGTTATGATAATCTCATCGAATTCAGTACTTTGAATGGTTGAACAGTCCGACAGGATTTGACGAATTCACTGAAATCTTGCTTTAAATCTAAAATAATCAATGAACTCAATGTTTGAAAACTCATTCAGCTCTTCTTTCTCGGTACGGATCATTCTATACCTCTTTCCTATCAAATAACTACTTTTTGCTATACCTCGTAGGAAGGTTCACTCTTTCTTTTTCATTCTTGATATATCAAAGCTAGTTCCACGTATTTAACAAAATAATATTTCGTTCTTTCAACTAATTCTCAATTCAAATTCAAATGTTTATCGGAAAATATCAACCAGGCGTGATAAGTGGCGTCACTCCTACAGGAGGAGCTTGGGCTAGAGTTGAGGTTGCCTCGCCTGCTGGTACAGTCGTACATCGAGACACAATATTATTTTGGATGCCTTCAGTAGCTGGCGAGCCTGAGAATTATACGACATCTGACAATACTTTCCCACCGGAGGCTACTGTTCTCCGTGGTCTCTCGTTGTTGAATCTCCCTGTACATGCGTTTTCTCACCTAGAGCCACCGGGCGTGAATTTCTACGACAGTTTTACCAGGAATGCTCTGCGCCACCCATCACTTGTTGGAAACAACAGCGGATTTGTTGTGCCCACCCATGGTATTCCTTTCGCCCATAGTTGCTATCCCAACGCTATCTGTTCCGCTGACTTTTTCAAGAGAACAATCGAGGTCCGGCTTACCAGGCCTGTCGCAAATTTTGAAGCAATCAACCTTTCATATTGCCCTTGGAATGTGCGGAAAGATGACAGAAAATCTTACTTGAAAAAGTTTCATGGGATTAAACATCATGATTGTCCTAGGGGATGTAAACAGTTATCTTACGTTCTCGGCGACCCAAGAAGAGCAGAATTCTTCCGGCTTTTTGCTGAGATGGATAAGGTACTATATGGTGCCGACTTTGAGATTCAGGTTCATTCAGCATGTCAATTAGCCAGCGAGCAACACCTCGAAGCTTACCTGTGGCCATTCTTATCGAAGGCTGAGTTGCACACTTGCAAAACTAAATTCGCTTGCCGCGGAGGTGTTCATAGAATTTTGATTGCAGCCATGGAAAATCAAGGAGGTATCAATCACCCTTCAGTTGAATTTGCTAGAAAGTTCGAGCACAGTACGATTTCCTTGGAAGACAACCAGAGAGTTGATGGGGATATAAACACTTAGTGGCCATTGAATGGACTTCAAGGGTTGCAGCATTTTTCTGGTGTATGCTTTTCAATGACATTATTTTAGCATGACTATCTTGAGATGTTGGCGGATAAGAGATAATTGAAGGGTGATGGAGGTTTGGAGCATGCTGTTTGTCTATCTTCCTTGAAGGTTGTCTGCACCACGGTTTAAACTATTCATTGGGATCGAACAAGGCACTTTCTCTTTTCGAAGTATCGGTTAAAATAAATCAATATTCATGACAACCTGGCTCCCCAGATAGTGATGAACAATGTTAAGCTTTCCGCTAAAATATAAAATTTGTCTCCTGTTTCAAGCCAATCGGCTATCATAATTCAGTTCTAGTGGTAATATGTCACCAAGATAGCTCATGATTTCCTCTCATGCATCGCATTCTTTTCCTCCATGTATCTCAATATAGTGAGCCAGCTTTCCCGCAAATACTTGAGGTAGAAGATGGACACCAACAATCCAAGCTTTGATTTTAGCTATGGCATAAACCCAAATCTGAGTTTGGGATTTTTCTTCAACGACCACCTCGACTGAGAAATGGAGGTTCTTGATAACAGATATCTACACAAGTCAATCAATGTATATTCTATAAGCAACCTATATCTCTTGTTTCGAATTAGACAATGTTACCTCTTTTTTGGTAGGAACTAATATTGAATTTACCCCTCGGTTAACTTATTGATATCATCTAAACACTGTGATCAAGCCCCTATACATACTCATTCATAGGTCAAGTTGTTTCAGAACCTTCTTTCTAATATACTGTCACCCCGTAATTTACTTATTTTATGAACGCGAAAAATTTAAATGATGAATCGTAGTCCTGATCATCATGAATTACATGTAGCAATCCCATCACTCAGTATAGCTTCTCCGCAAAGTAGCCTTTCGACCAACGCCCGCTCTGGAATGTTGTCTTGATGCTAGCACCAGTAAGGAAATCAATGAAAATGAACACCCACCTACCAAACTACCAAACTACCAAACTAACACCATCCAGCCAAAGAATTCCCATCTAATAGAATTATAATACCCTCCAACTTAACCTCCATCAAAATCTCACATCTCTATCATCATCGATTTCCACTTCCTAATTTCTTAATCTCAGTCTTTCCCTAACCACTCCATACATTTCCATAAATGACGAT
This sequence comes from Botrytis paeoniae, assembly GCA_004786145.1. Classification (NCBI taxonomy): domain Eukaryota; kingdom Fungi; phylum Ascomycota; class Leotiomycetes; order Helotiales; family Sclerotiniaceae; genus Botrytis; species Botrytis paeoniae. The sequence goes on along the minus strand of PQXI01000208.1, from coordinate 35,502 downwards.
ACCTTCATTACAATTACAAAAATTCACAAGCCCTCAAAAATCATCATATAAAAGCACTCATATGACTACGTAGGTACTGAAGTGTATAAATCCACTACACCACCACACTTTCACGCTTCCATACCCACAAATTAAATCACAACAAAATCACAAAAGAATCCCAACCCAAAAAATATAAATCATCAATACACCGTTTAGTGTTCAGATCGGAAAAATTATTTTTAATATCGAAATCTCTAGAAAGTGCTTCATGAATAAAATTCTAGATGCATGAAGAATATCGGCATATAGAAAATAGGCTTATGTGTGGTTCATCTCCACTTTGTGTGTCTTGTCTGTTTTTGATGATAGACAGATATCTCGTGTCTTCAGGTTTGTGTTTATCCAGCAACTACCTCGAAGGCTCGATATATCTTTAGAGCCAGCTCCCTAGTACAGAAATATTCCTCTCACTCATCTAACTCCTCTCACTCCCAAAGATCTCCCCTCTCCCCTCACTTTCCCATTCCCCTTTCCACTTCCATCAAAGATCCCAAACCAGCTCACACACCTCCCATTTTCCCAGCCTATCTCCCAAATCCACTCTATCTCCCTATCTACCCTCCTCCCCACTCCTCTCCCCCTTCTCCCTCCTATTCACCCCCACTGGCTTCCTACAATCCACCTTTCTCCTCTCCCTACAAACCCCACAAATCTCCTTGATATTCTTATAAATCTCTTCCGTACTCGTACACTCCCCTCTTCTTAGCTTGCGACATAGAATGTGACTTGTGGTTTCATGGTGGTAGCATGTGTAGGTGGTGATGTATTCTGTGCACATTTTAGGTGGATTGTTGATTTTCTTAGGATTTGTAGATAGATTGTTTTTAGATTTGAAGATCTTGGGAGAGGAGAGGTGAGAGGAGGTGAGTTTTATTGTGAGGAGTTGGAAAGATTGAGACTCAAATGACGCGATGAACGAAATTATTCGCGAGAGTTTTTCGAGTTTTCTGTATTCGAGAGAGGGAAAGAATGGTAATTGAACTTAAACTTCAGTATCGCAATTGCAATCGCAATAAAGACAGGAGAAAGAACAGAGATACGAAGAAAACTTATATCTACGCAATCTTGCGATACGGCAAGAGAATCGTGGTTCATATGGCTGTAGACATTTAATCGCCATTTCTGCGAATCGCGTGCAGAATATGTGAATAGTACTGCTGATTCACAAAGGCGTTAAGATAGATTAGCTGCTAATTTGTGGAAGATATTAGGTTCGAAGAATCTGAGGTTTTTCGCTATTTGAAATCATGCAGTAGATTTGACTAAGTGATTAGCTGTATGAGTTACTGGGCATATTGACTGTACAGTATGTGAATAGTGTGATCTATTCATACCTAATCTATCTATCATATAATCGTCCATTCAAAGTAGTTCGTCTAGATCATCTCTGAATCTTCTTTATGAACGGAGTGATTCACTCTCGAGTTCGACATAAGCAATCTAAGTTCTATATAAGCAACCAGATTAGTCTCGAGCAATTCCACAGTAATATGTAAGTAATTCACTATCTATAATACCACAAGAAGATATGCATAATACTCATTGTCTACATCTATACTTGGTTTAGGTCACTGACTATATCACCAGTATAAAATATGACCAGCACAGCACAGTACTCATTGCTGGAACTCTGCGCACCGTGATTATCTTTTAGACTAGTTTGAAAAATATGAACGCTTACTATGATGTACTAAAACTATCACTAGAACAATAGATTTCTGATGAACTGTGAAAATGAAATTTGTCATCTCGATATACAGAGCTATACAGTATGTATATGTATATATCTACACTGCAGCAGAGTTTTCAAAGGCTATACTCAGTCGCAAGATCATAAAATTTCTTTCTCTGGCCAACTCAGATGATTCAGACACTACTTAGTTTGAAGTGCTCAATTAATGTTGAATTCGGAACCGTTTCCACACATTGAAAGCTCGCATCTAGATTCTTGATCTAGATTCCGCGCGTGGGATCATCACTTGGTAGATCACCTAGGTAGTCTAACGAAGAGTTCTTATTGAGGGAGATGTTCATTGAGAGATCACTGGATCTCTAAACATGCTATTCACAATCCAATCTTTTAATAGAAGAGACGCTTTCGATTTCGTTTGTCCTATTGTTTCGCTTCCATGCCCACGATTCCGAAGTTTCGGCCTGCAATTTGATTACAAACGAGGTAGGCTTGTAGTCTTGTGATCTGGGGATTTTCATCCACATCGTCCATTCATACCATGCGGCATTCACAACATTATCTCTGATTTCCCCTTTCGATTTAATACAACAAAAATCAGATAAGATGAACTCCCAAAGTATCGAGCACGTACGGATCTGATCTTCTCATCCAAATTATCAGCTGCCCAAGGTTATCCAACGCATCAACTCCGGATTACGTCATGACTTGAAGTCTCCGAATTGGTGCTTGCAGTGTTTTCTCATTGGAGATAAAATTTTGTCATTATGAGCATCTTTGAAACATCGTCCGATCGCCTAGCACAGCATGCTTCCCATTGTTCAGACACAAGATGAGCTTTGAACTGTCGTGGATCATATGTTAACAGATAGGTAACTCTGCGAATATGATTACCAGTGGATGCAGGGACTAATATGACACGTACAAATTTCCACAGATGTGTAATAAACCCCTCTGACATCTCCAATTGATCAACGTCAAGATCTGCAATTTCACCGTCATGCTTCAAAGCATCCACGAATATTTGAATGGTCATTGCAAAGTTTACTTTCCGCAATTCTCCATCAATCCATACGCACACTAGTGGACATCTACTTCTGTCGTTCTTTGAGTGCAAGAGGAGCAATCAAAAAGAATTTAATGGCCTGAATACCAGTCACAGAGGAGATTCCGACATGATCGTCGGAGTTACCGCATTTGACGTTACATTGAATCTGTACAAGCGGAGAAAGCTAGTGCTAGTGCGGAAGGATTATGAGACAGAAGAGATATTTATATGATGCTTGCACGCTGCCAACCGGAAAACGTGCCGTTCGGCAACGGTATCCAGTTCCGAAAGAAAAAGCACTTATAGAATCTGATCACAGCAAGCAATTAGGCGATCCGATACCGGAAGCCGCAGGTCCCACGATGATCTTGCTTGCTTTCTATTGGCTTCCAGGCCTTTGATTTCGAATGGGGATGTGGAAGCTTTACAGTAGAGCCCTCAGTTATCATTCCACTTGGACAAAGATCAAGAGAACATGAAGTCCTTTCAATTAATGGTTATGAAGGGCAAGAATTTCGATGTAAAGCTGGGTCTAAAAGCCCCGAAGATCGACGTGATCATGTGTGTGACTTCCACCATTTTAAAATATATGAGATATGAGACCGACAGATTGCTTGATAGACAAAATCGGTTATCTGTAGGAGTTCACAGATCTTGTGGCAGAAGTAATTTTGCAACCAAATCTGGTGCAACCGAATACCAAAACACTGGAATAGGTCGGATTAATTCTGAAGAGTCGTGCGACGTGTAACCTTGTGCTCTGGTAGGACAAATGAAAATTCCCCCTTTTGGCCGCACATATACTGTAATTAGGTCGATCGCCATCATCCTAATGACGCGTATGTTTAAGGCTGAGGCGCAGAAGAGAAAAAGAAAAGTAAGACCCAGCAAAGAATCATTGGAGTAGAATTTTCTATCACGTCGATTGATGCAAAATTCGTAGAATTTGTCGAAAAAATGAAACGATAACCTTGCTGTCCGATTAAGCATAACCATACATGTAGTATAATGATGGAATACCATCAGATCTCTCCAAGAATGTACAGATGATAATCGGTGGGCTACTTGATCTGCGATCAACAGCCATACAACGATACTCTCGAACGGCCACAGATCCCGAGTCGGACTATTAATTTGGGCTTCTCAAGATAGGTATGGATCTTCGATCATTCGAATTTTGCAACACGCCATCTTCCATTATGAGTTCAAGTGTCATTGAAGCCAGTATTTCCGATAGCCCGGACTGCAGTCCATTGTAAGCTTCTAGTTTCGAGATTCTGAAGACATCATCAGTAAATCCACAAATTCGATATTTAAAATAATTTTGATATGAAAACTATTTCAATATTCAAAGCGATCTCAATACTTGAAAGAAATTGGATACTCCAAAGCTTTGGAATGTAGCACTGCAGTCTGGACTATTGGACTCTCTGATTGGAGCTGGATGGAAGTCAGTTTCTTGTGATAGAAGGATGAACAGAACGAAATCTATACTCGTGCAATTTAAATGACTATTGTTCATCGTGACCTTGAAACTTGTTTTCTTGAGGTCAAGTTTTGTTTTTCCATAGAGCGAGGAAGTTCTGAACCTGAACCAGACCAAATAGTAGCACATCGTCCGGATCGAGCCGAAAATGCATATGTCAAAAGTTCATTCGGGTGTAGCCCGAACAGTAAGGAATCCGATTGTGCACACAATCGCTGAGTTGTTGGGGTCTTTTTCTTCCATAGATCAGAAAACGATAGATGTGAATGCACTGTGAAAACGGTGAACAATATTGTGGAGCTTCACTTGCGTCGCACAAGAAGTGAAGCCTTCCCCCATGATGAGCATTTTGAGTGGATGGAGGAAGGCACAGATTCTAGGAAACCATAGGATTTTACAGATCTCAGATACTCAAAATGCCGACGATGCCAGCCTCGCAATTGCGCGACAAGTGAAAAGTATCTGCACGACATATATATGTGCTTAACTCACCGCTCATGTAGGCAGCTTATCAAATGTACACTGCGCGTAAGAATAGAGTTTTGTTTTTTCGAATCCACATGCCCATCTTAAAATCCAATGAATCGGCCATTAGGTCTAAGCCGAACATACCGCGGACACAGGCGGACAATTGAAGGGAAATGCGAATACCCAGCGTCTTTGTAATCTTCGAGTCACATGCATGGTGGCCCAAATGAGTTTCAGGAGCACTGAGATGGGTAATTGAAGGGTAATAAATAGCAAGAAACTTCAAACACATACCTGGTCACTCGATGGATGAGAGCCAGCTAAAATGGAAGATTTTCCGGCAGTTCTGGAAAAAGGGGGTCTAGTCAGGCTCGAGAAGAATGGATGACCTGAAAATCTAGGAGCGAGGTTACCGTCACTACCCGGCTATTAACTCCGGATATGAATACCAAGAAAGTGTAAAGTACGAATAAGCGCCTGATGGGTGATCATTAATAGAAATGCTTATCCTAGTCGAGCTGCACAATGCATACACTTCAGCGTAGACGAGTAAAGGGATGAAAAGGATACGGCGGGAAACTTGTCTCGAGACTCTTCTTGTCAACACCCATCAAAGAAAGCAGGCTGGCAGATTGCAGGTCTGCAGCCTCCCCTCGATTTCTCCTTGACTTGGCTCTATGGCCAATTAGATTCTACATATCTACCTAGCACGTGCGTAGTAGGATTTCAATGTGCAGCAGGTGTGCACTGTTCAAGGAGTGCCCAGTCAATGGTAGGCATGTCATGGTCCCTGAAAACTACGATGGAGTAGGTGGATACCGTTAAACTACCTAGGCATCTAGGTTGGCCGAGGACCCCTCCCTCGTCTTTATTGATTCGGGATCTGGAAGAGGTAGTGGTATCACTCCAAGTACATATGGAGTGCCAGGTGGATAGATGCGTAGGTATGATGTGATCCTGCCATATATGCACATACATGTACATAGACGAGATCATATGTGAGGTACAACAAAGGAGAATTAATGTTATAGAACGAATAGGGGATTTAATAAGGACATTGAACCAATGAAAGTTAAGTTTTCGGTACTCAAACTCCCCAAAAGAAATACCAAAGAAGAGTCTCAGGAGTGGCCACATCCGAATACGACTAACACTATTAACCTACCACCTACTAGACGTGCTAAATGGAATAGGTAAGATAGCCTCCAGACCTACCGACCCGGGCCTCGTCGACCGGTTTATCGACGGCGTGGTCTATGATCGACCACACCAAGTACTGTATCGAGTGTGTGAGTAGAGCACGTAACAGGTATACATCAGACCAAGCTCAACTTCTAAAGTCAGTCCACTCAACCCACTCAACCCACTCAATCCACCCATCTCGCCCAAAATAGAGAAGAAATAGCCATACAGTAGATAGTGTCTCAATTTAGTAGACCGGGCCGAGAAACCCTGATCGAAGAAGACCCTGAATCTTTTTTGAGTGCTTGAATCATGTAACAAAGTAGAAACCAATCCATCAAAAATTGTACCTGTAGGGCGACCTATCAACCTACTTCCGATCGACTATCAATTTCGTAATGTCCTTGTTTTACTATTCCTATAAGTTACTTACTATAAGTTACTGTTAGGAATAGTAAAATAGATTGCCATCTGCTAATTTGTAAATCCTAATTCCTCACTTCTCATTCGTTCCATACTCCCTCTCTCTATATGTATTTCCGTTTTATTTAATCTTAATTTTATTCCTTTTTAATAGGTAGCTATTAAGTCCAAGTTTCTATTGATCAAAGCTGCTTTGCTCTTTTTTTCACACCTCCACTTATTACGTCTAGATGCAACCATGCATTGTACTCGCAGTCTCTACTTTCTCGACCGTCTCTCCTTCGTCTGATTCTCTTGCTCCGTCATGAAAAGTATAAGTACTCTACTGTACGCTCCTATTGGCATAGGTCTTTTTGAGATATTATGACCTTATCGACACGGTCTTATAGCATGCCGACCTGTTTGATTTAGTATCAACGTCTCTTTCACATCAGAAAAATAATACAACTCGGGTCAGGGATTGTATTATATATGTTGCCGGTTCGGAACTTTGTTGACCTTGTCGCGCCATAATCATTCACTTTGATTCTATTGATAACGGATACCCTTCTTCACAACGAGTTCTGCATTGTTTATATGATCCGAGTCATTGGCGTTTGGTACACACAGCATTCATTCGATACTCTTTGCACCTGTACTAATGCATGTCGTCTTATAACAGAACGGCGATGGCGTATCACTCCCAGGCTGGACCATCCAACCCAAATCTTCATGCTCAACAACAATACCAGCAAGGATCCGCAAGTTACGGCAATCCTTCCGGTGGAAACGGAAACAGAGGCCAAGAACAAGAGGCAGGCTTTGATACTGTTAATTGGTACCGACATTACCTACAGTGCCATCACTACTTTCTCGACCAAGCTCAACATGATTTTTATGTTCAGGCCGTGGCAGCATTCATAAACATCCAGCTGCCTTATCAAAAGCAACCCTACCCAGTCCATCGAGCTTCGGCCGCATGGTCATTGAAGAATCTTTCCGATCGTCAACAAGAGGAAGAACCCCACCCTCCCCCAGGTTACCCGCAATCGGTGTCCTTGATCCCGTACATAAGAAGATTAATAGTCACTGGTCACGATGATCCTCGAATCATGGGAACTTGGTTCGGTCCAAATTGGGTTCAGGGGATAGGGACCATACATGAACTGGAGCGACGCAACTACCTTTTCGCATCAAAAAGTAAGGAATGGCTTGATGTAAAGAAATACTACGATGATTCGCTGGCTGCAGAACAATCAACGCCTTACATGATTCCTTTGCCGAGAATTGAAGAGGCAGAGCTTTCATCTGCGGATGAAGCTTGGAGTGGTTGGATGGCCATGCAGGATTGGATGATTGGCCCCAGAACACCGCAAAGTTTAATGCCCCCTTCACGTTCACGCACGCCGCATTATAATTCATCACGGATCAAGAAGGAGAGTGATTTAGATAACTGAGAGTTACAGCACAGATAGGATTTTTAGTCAGGGTCTTTGGGCCTGTTCTTGTAGGAGCATTCAGGTGGTAAATTTACATGAGATCACGCTGGCAATAGGAGTTATAGATATCCAGGAATTAGGTCGTAACATGAGGTTTGTGATATTTTGGTATCAGGTTTAGTTGCAGGTTCTTCTCTCGTATTTTGTACAATAAATTCTTATCCATATGCCTGAAAGCCATTTTGCTAATGTTAGAGTTTTGATGTGCTGCTTATCGTATTTTCAAAACCCCATTGCGTCTACCCACCTGCAGGCATGCTAATTCGGGGCGTAAAAGTAAATTGTAGGTCATGGGGGAAATGGTTCAGCCGTGCCAGGGCTATGGACGCTAAGACAAGGCTGATAGAGCAATCCTTCATTGATTGGTCTCCACAACTACGTGCATTATCGGTGGGCGCTCCATTCACATCTGAACTTTAATTCTAGATTCACTGACACACACTTTCACTCACTCACTCACTCACTCACTCACTCACTCACTCACTCAAATCCTTTCCTTACTTTATCATTATTTTACATTTTGTATTCTTACTACTAACCTTTCTCAACACACCTCAATCTGATGGTGAGGCTTTTCAATTTGCATGCGACGGGTATAATGGGCAGTTACTGATCTCAATTTCATTGTACGATTCAAAGATGACCGCACAAGCTGCCATCGCAAACTGGCAAACATTACTGAGCAATAGCCTTGCCTCGAGGCTTGACTTCGAACCGTTCACAGATTATATTCGTATATTATATTCGAGGAACCCACTGCCATCTCAATATATATGCGAGATATTCCTACGTCCCGACAAATACAACGATATACATGTCGATCCACGAGTATTACGTTATGTACAAATATTGCTAGCAGAAGGATTCATTGATTGCGCCGGAATCCTTCGAGTTTTGTTGAGATATTCTTCACTCTGGAGTTATATGCAAGATGAGCACATGCATAGCGAAGCCAATAGCGGTGCAGATAAGACCAAAAGAGTGAAGGGAGGGAATAGAAGGTGGAAAATGTCATATTCTGCCGAAGAGATGATGTTGTACCGACTTGCGAAAACAGTCTCCACTGGTGTAAGGCCTAAGAATGTTCAAGAAGCAGTCGACCTACTGATGATATGTATTCAATGGATGCATATGGTCGCTACCAGTATGGGTAGAGGGGCGCACGAGATATTGGATATTGAAGCTCATGTGGAAGAGATTGGGATGGTGGGTATGGCTTTGGGAACTTTAATGGTCGCTGTAGTTGGGAATGCAAAGATTTTAGGGGCTATACAAAATGGTCGCTGCCCAAAAGGTATTCCTGCTTTAATCTAGTGCTTGAATAGTGCCGCCCAGATGCTCACTTTAACCAATAGGGACCGGCATTGACCTCGGAAAGGCTATGGCTGGGTTTGTTCCTTTGCTACTTCAGAGCTCCCCACAGAATGTACAACGATTAGACGTATTCCGAACACAGACTCTGATCACGATTCTACCCGTTGACAAAAAGGAGCGAGCCGCCAATGCTGAGATTAACGAGATTTTGGATTCCACAATTGGGATGAACATTGACAATATCGTGGTCGCTGATCTACCAACTATCAACTCTCGAGCGGGTCTATATATTTATTTGAATTCTATTGTAAGTACCACGATGTTCATAATGAGTATCTCCGATGTAAACTGACCGATTCTAGCTTGTTGGTAGGCCCCTTGTCGACGATAGTGCAATTTTTGCATATTTGCACAACAGATATCAGGTAATTCCAGTTGATCATCCTGCAAAATCTTTACTGATTATTTCAAGGGAGATGTCCAATCGACGACAGTAGATCTTATACTTGCATCGTTTGATGTCTTGGCCAATGCAACTTTTCGAAACGAAGGGCCACAAACCACAACTATACTACGATCATTTTTGATCAACAAAGTTCCCTTACTCGTCTCAACGCTCGCAACATCCTTTTTCCCACCACTAACATCAGAATTTTGCATCACGGAAGCTTTGAGTCATGTCGATACTAATGCATTTCCCACACTTTCTACTCTGTTTGCAGAGTCGACTAATAATGACATGTTCTCAGATTCCGTCAGACAAGACTTCTGCTTCGCTTGCTGTTTACATGGCTTAATCCCGGAATCCAGTATTGAAACCCTACTAGGCGATATACCTATGCAAAGTTTACCTGCCGGTGGAAGGTATTCTAAGCAGGATCTTGTTCAACAATGTCTTTCTGACTCGGAGCGAGCCGAAGGATTGATTTCCGAGTTAGAAAATATGGATGGAAATGCCGGCGCTGTTAGTCAGGCAATTGCAGAGGTATGTATCTCGGCTAGCTCCTCATAACCATGACTCATTGATAATAGGTTATAAAACACATGTGTGGTAATAAGGAAACAATGACCTTGAAGACTTTATGCAGTCAACTGGCTCGTAATCCATCTTCTTTAGATATAATGCTTCTCTTTAATAAGCCTACATCCTTTTTGCAACCAATCTGCGAGCTCCTTGATAATTGGCGATATGATGAAGACCAGGGAGAATATCAACCTGTTTATGAAGAGTTTGGATCAATATTGCTCCTGGTAGTTTCATTTGCGCATCGCTATAACCTTTCAACTGTTGATTTGGGCATCAAAAACCCGACGGAATCATTTGTAGCAAAGCTACTCGTTCAGGGCCATCTCAGTCGAGCATTAGATCCATTATCTCAGCAAGATCAAAATAATTTAGACGGATGGATCAGAGGGCTGTTTGAGCCAGAAGGTGGCGGGCTTGGTGATGAGCTGATGTCATCTTGCCCGCCACAAGAGTTCTACCTCTTGGTACCCACTCTCTTTCACCATATTGTGCTAGCGCTTAGCACAGAGACTCTTTCGGAAGAAGGTTTGAAAGGTGGTCTGGAATTCATGGTTGAACCATTTTTGCTTCCTTCTCTGATTCCGGGAATCACATGGCTCTCGGCTCATCTGTGGGAAGCACGCCCTCAGGCGACTTATGTTCTTCAGATCCTGTCAGCTTTAATCAAAAGCCCTCCATCCATATCAAACAACATGGAAGCATCTCACCTACTCAACGCGATCCTCAAGATCATAGCCCAGAATCTCGAACAAAGTCTCCGATGGCTCCAACGCGCGGAGCCTCACCGTCACGACATTGATTCGATTTCGAAAGCACTGGAGTCGAACGTAGGCTGGGAACGAAGAGGTGCTAGTAAATACAGCGAGTTAGAAGTATGGACAGCCACACCTGGGGGTGGATTGGCTGCCAGCATAAAGCACACAATTGTTACCCTCGTTCAATGGGGTCTTCAATGTGACCGCAACCCTGGCATGCAAATTATGCCTGCATCTTATACTCATCGACAGGTTCTTGCTGGATTGAAAATGCTCGGTGCAAAACGACTGCTAAATACTATTATTGAGGAAGTGAAAACACAAACCGAAGCTGGTAATGGAAGCGTGGTACTGGACATTGCCATTTCATTAATATGCGCTCCAGATTCTGCAAGCTTTGACTCAGGTTCAGGAATAGATATTATGAGTGGCGATACACCACAACTGCTTCAACGACGACTAACTCTAAGAGAAGCTTTAAAGGCAGAAGCAGAAAACATGCCGAAAGTCCACAAGACTGACACTTTTCACGTGGAAACTGTTATTAGGTTGTACAGAAGAGTTGAAGCACAGTCAGTCATACAACAACAATTATTACCAGATGATAATGGTATGGGTGGTCTGAATGAGGTTATGGGAGATGCTGTAATGGGAGATTCTGGTCTTGGACCAGTCGATCAACCTAATCTTGATATGCATGATATGGGTGCTGGTAGCGAAGATTTAATGATGATGGGCGGAAGCGGCCATGGTGGTGATTTACTAGATGCTTTCGGAGGTGATAGTCTGGGAGATGGAATGGGATTCTAGATGTCTTATTTTGCATGGTGTTAATGGAAGGGAAGTGGAAAGGGATATTTTTGGATGTAGAAAAACAAGACAGCATAAATCATTTCTGAGGAAAACAATATCGGAAAAATAATAATAATTTATTAAAAGATTAAGTTATAGGAAATTTTCAAATACCATACATACAAAAGTTTAATAAGGAATTTACTCCCAGTATGACGAATCGATGAAGAGCACGAGCATGAGCTTCTAAGGACCTATCACGTGTATTTGGCTTTCTGCGGCAACAAGGATCATATCAAAGGTCTAGCGCGACGCTAAGATAATGAGAAAATAATTTTTTGATATCGAAATCTCTAGCTACAGGAGGAGAGAAACGAAAGTTCCACGCAATCCGTGCGATAATTCGAGCAAATTTACAACAATGGCTGGCAAAAAGAGGAAGGCCTCCGGGCAAAGCGTCAAAATTCGCACGCAAGATTTCGACAAGTCCAAGGGAAAAGTAGCCTTCACAACATATGAAGATATCGCCGACTCCGAGGATGAATTCCACATCAACAGAGATAAAGTTATGTTGGATGATGAACCAAATGCTAAGCGTCAAAGGAAATCGAATTATGACGGTTAGATTGATTGATATTATGGATTTTATAGCAGCTAAAAGTTCTTACAGATGAATTAGTCGAGTTGTCGGACGAAGAGGTATTAGGGTACTCCGACGAGAGCTCTGAAGAAGAAGAATACGAGGCGCCGAAATCGAAGAAATCGAAAGCTCAAGCAAACGACGAGGAAGATGCGGAAGAGGAAGACGAATATGCTGAGGGATGGGGATCTTCGAAGCGCGATTACTATGATGCGGATAACATCGAAACGGAAGCCGACGCCTTGATGGAAGAAGAGGAGGCTAAACGATTACAACAAAAGAGGCTTTCGAAATTGACCAAAGCTTCTTTCGGTCTCGATGAGCTTGACATCAAATGGCTCCCTGCGAGTGATGACGAGGAAGGCCTGGGAGGTGCTCTTAAAAAGGGCAAGGGAAGCAACAAAGAGGAAGATGATGATTATGAAGAGGGAGATGTGGTAACAGAGGTTTTGAAAGATATTGAGATCACAGAAGACATGGGTCCAGAGGAAAGGTTAAGAATACTATATTCGAGATATCCGGAATTCGAGTTCCTGGCAGACGAATTTGTAGAACTAGCACCCGTTCTTCAAGATTTGCTGAAGGAAGTAGACCAGTTGCCTGAGTATGAAATCGATGCGATACCTTTTACAGTCACAAAAGCCAGGGCGTTGGCAGCTTACACATCTACAATCGCCATGTACTTTTCGCTTTTGACCTCTCCATCGCAGCGTCCTGAAGGAGAGGGAAAGACTATGAATCCACAAGAATTGCGAGATCATGAGATTATGGATTATTTGAAGTCAACTCGAGAGTTATGGTTAAGGGTCAAGTCGATTGATATCACAAAGTTGGAGGGAGATTCGGAAGATGCAAACGCAAACGTATCTATGGATGACGCGGAAGATACACTCACATCAGAAGAGGAGATGGAGACAATTCGACCAACGAAGAAATCCAGGAAGGAGCTGGCCCGCGCTGCTGCTGCTGAAAGGGCGGCCGCAAAACGTAGCAAACAGATCAAGGAAGCAGAGGAAGACTTGGCAGGTCTTGATGATCTCGTATCTAAAGCTAAGAAATCAAAGAAGGTATCGAGAGCTGTTATTGAAGCAGATGATGATTCCGATTTCGGCGAAGAAGAATCTATGGATGCCAAGGCTGCGGAGGAGAAGGCTAAAAGAAAGAAGTCACTCAAGTTCTACACATCTCAAATCGCCCAGAAAGCGAATAAAAGAGCCGACGCAGGAAGGGGAGCCGGTGGTGACGAGGATCTACCCTATAGAGAAAGGCTTAGAGATCGCCAGGCACGACTCAACCTTGAGGCCGAGAAGCGTGGAAAGAAATTGGATGATTATGGAAGAGGTACGGCTCTGGGTGGAGAGAGCGACGACGACGATCAAGAAGCTGTTGCTGGCGAAGTTCGAGGCGATGAAGACGAGTACTATGACATGGTTGCACAGACATCAAAGAAACGCAAGGATGATAAAGAGGCAAAGTATGCCGCAATTTCCGAAGCGAAGAAGGCTGGAAAATTGGCAAGAGTAGTAGAAGTGGAGAATGACGAAGATGGTAAGAGAGCTATCGGATATGTAATTGAGAAGAATAAGGGATTGGCGCCAAAGAGGAAGAAGGAGGTCAGAAACCCGAGAGTGAAGAAGAGGATGAAGTATGACGAGAAGAAGAAGAAGCTGGGCAGTATGAGAGCTGTGTACAAGGGTGGAGAAGAGAGAGGTGGTTACGGTGGTGAGAAAACCGGTATTAAGACTGGTTTGGTTAAGAGTAGAAAGTTGTAGGATATTAGTTGCGGAGGCAAAGCATTCCATGCATCTATGTTTAACATGATTTCGTCTCAAATCTCTCCATGTAAGGGATTCTTACTCCAGTAGAGTTAGTTCCAGTCAATCCATTAATTTTATGCAATACCCAGTCTTACCTTCAAGATTAGCAAAGCGTGGTACCAAAACGACTAGACCCCTTGGCAGGTGGGAGATTGGTGTTCTCACAATCGATACCTCGGATTACAAAGGGTAGTACAGTTTTCACATGTTTACATCTATGGCGTTTAGACTTCTTCCATACCTTCTTCTTGGGATTTGATGTTGTGCAAAGGCGTTGAAACGTCTCGGCTCTGTTAGTTACAGTACGCCCTCATTTCCAGGAAATGTCCTCCTGAATGACTAGTGGTATCGAATGCTGGGCAGAGAGACCTCAACTTCCAGACTCTTCTCAATTTGCTTTCAATGGTTTGGTCGCGGATGAGGGATTTCCCGCTCACCTGCTCGATTCTGGCGAACGCAAAAGGTATCAGATGCATATATAGCGGAGTTTTTGTTCCTCTATACACAGGAGTTATGGGGGAATATATTTCTTGCCCTTCTGCTGTGTTTTGGGGAATTGTGAGTGAGATTTATTCGATTCGGTTATCATGCGTTTTTGGATATTTTCCTTGTTTGATTTGATTTATCTGGGAATTTGTGGTGCGGGACCGGTGCTTTTGCATCGAGAGATGGATTTTGATGGGGAGTGTTGTGATTTGGCAAGTTCTTCTTATAATGGATCAGTTTACTAATAGCATATGGAGTGAAGGTGTTCTAATCTTCCTTTAGTGAGTCATCTTGCTTCCTGAAAGCTGCTTCTTGGCCAGAGTTTATTCGAATCTGCGGATAGCTCATACTATGACGTGCTCATGCGATGATGCTAATGCTTGGATCAAAGGTCAGGACAATATGATCGCGATTCTGTTAATTGCACCAAAACTTCCTCCCCAGTTCACTCTTCGAATCGCAGAGATTTAGCACAATGTGGTAAAAATGCTCCGCAGGGGAGTCAAGTATGTCCTCTGAATACTTGTTGTAGTGGTAATGGATACTGCGGGGTATGTATTTTCGAATCCTGTATGATGCTCACAAATCTTACTGCACCATCGAGTAATATACGATATACTCGTAACTGACTTGTAATCGCAGACCACATCCGCCTATTGCATCAACGCCGACCCCATCAACGGCAACGCACCATGCCAACGCGGCTACGGCGCCTGCGGCCTGATAAACTTCCCCAACTGCGGTCCGGGCAGCACAACCGCCAGCAGCGGACATAAAGTTTCCTACTGGCAAATCGGCAGCGCGACGCGTTCTTGCAACGCTCTCCCCGTCTCTCTCATCCCCACTCAGAATATCACGCATCTCATCTTCGCCTTCATGTCTATCTCTCCTAATTCTTTCCACGTGGTTCCTTTCGATACTACGGCTGTGCCTCTCATGTATCCCTTTACTTCTCTTGCTTCCGCGACTTTGGCTACGTATATGGCTATTGGGGGTGGTGGATCGAGTGTCTTGCCACCGATTTGGAGTCAGATGGTTTCGAATCAGGGGAATAGAGGGGAGTTTATTAGTAGTGTGGAGGGGTGGTTGAGTACGTTTAATTTTCAGGGGATAGATCTGGATTGGGAGTTTCCGAGTAGTAATAATGATCGAGATGGGTTTGTGGCGTTGGTGAGAGAGATGAGGGAGAGTTTTAGTGCGAATTATCCGGAGAAAAATTGGGGAATTAGTGTTGTTTTGTGAGTCTTTTTTTGCTTCTCTTCAATCATCTATCTGTTCGCTTATTTGCACAAGAGATTAAAAGATGACGAGGTTGAATTAACAAGAAAAATAGACCACCAGATATCTCCTCCCTCCAATTCTTCGACCCCATAAACCTAGAACCCTACATCACCTTCTTCAACTTCATGTCCTACGACCTCCACGGCCCATGGGAAGCCTCCAACCCCTCCCTCGGCGCTTTCGTGCGTCCGCAAACCTCTCTTCCAGATATCACAACTGCCATTTCCCCCCTCTGGTTCGCAGGTGTCGATCCCATGAAACTGAATCTCGGGCTTGCCGCCTATGGACGCGGCTACACGCTTGCGAATCCGGCATGTGCGGATATCGAATGCCCGTATATAGGGCCCAGCGAACCCGGTCCGTGTAGTACGGAAGCTGGAATTCTGAGTATGAGGGAGATTGAGGTGTTGGTGCAGAGAGAGGGATTGAAGGCTACGTGGGTAGGAGCGAGTGCGGCGGAGAAGGGGGGGACGGGGGTGAAGCAGATCGTGTTTGGAGGGGGGAAACAGTGGATGGGGTACGATGATGAGGAGAGTTGGGGGGTGAAGAGGAAATATGCGGATGGGCTTTGTATTGGGGGGACGGTGGTTTGGAGTTTGGATTTGCAGGGGGTGGGGACGTGAGTTTTTGTGGTTTTCTCATTGTTTGTTCTTTTGGTTTGGTCTCTGTGGGAAGATTTGCTGATGAGTGATCTAGTGGTGATGGGACTTTTGGGCCGGGGTTCTAAGGGGTGATTTTGAAATTTATGGGGACTTGGGATTGGGGTGACATGGAGGCGTTGAGGTGTGGATGGAATTTATGATATCCCTTTAGTATACATCTTTCATGGGTAGGGACCTGCAAGTGATATATATAAGTCGGAGCAGTTATCATTCAGTTAATTTATTTATATGTTATTCCGGATCTACTGTAGCTATCGAACATTCATGGCTTCTGTCAAGTGGTGATTTCACGGGTCTTAGTTTCCAAAGGAGATATATTTCGTGCTTTCAGATTAGGGCTGTGTAACGACTGTCATATGAGTTTGTACAGCCAAGTCATGTCTGTCAAGTGCTCTTTGGGTTGTCTAGTGTCCTATCAATGATTACGTGTGGTCTCATTTTGAACATCTTGGATCACACGATTGGTTCTATCTGAGAATTAAAATCCAAGCGGATCATGAATCAAAAGATAGAGTAGTCGTATTCAATATCTGTGCCGAGAATATCGTATTCACATGACTGTCTGATATATTTCCAATCCTAATGCAAATGAAGGTTTGTTTGAAAGTCGAACAAGAATAACCGAAGATGGCATTCCATACGACCGGTAACGCAAAATAGGAGAGTCATCTAATGAACATCCCACCGAGTATTCCACCCCTAAAACTTAATCCTCATCTGCAATCCCTTCTCATACGTAATCGTCAGATTCGTATACTCATTCGCCGGCTCCTCAAGATGCTCCGATAAATCCGCAAATTCTCCGCAGAATCCACAATATCATCAACAATAACCAGCGCTCCCTTCTCATTCTCTGTTCCAGAATCTTCAACGCCGGTAGCGCAACTGACGTCCAAACTAAAAATTATCAGAATCCCTTTCCCTACATTAATTCCGAATGCCATACCATCAAGCATCACCAAATCAACCGGAATATCCTCTCAACCTCTCCAACAAATGATAAATCCCCCTCTCTCAACTCAATGTACCAACTCACATCCTCTCCCGCTTCCCTCAATCCCCCTCGCTTTCTCCGCTTCCCCGCTTTCTTTTTCCGTGGCAATTACTTTTCCCTCCGCCCTATCATTTGCAAATTACTCGTAATAGCTAGTGCTAAATAAATCGTACTTACCCCGAAACTCGTTTCTACTTCGACGATATTCCGGCAGATGTGGCAAGAGCAAGTTGATGAATAAAGTGGCATTTATCTTTATCTAATGCGATAAATGGATCTCGGACAATGGTGTTGAAATCTGCTTTATCGGTTTCGATGTGTGGGAATGGAGTAAGACTTCTTGGGTGAGAGATTGGTGGTGGAAGAGGGAGAGAAGGGTGTGGATGTGGGGAGGGGCGATGAAGAGGATATGTTTTTGCTCTCGGTTATAATTGGAAGAATGTGGTATATAGTAGGTTGGAATAACTAGAATATATAGGGGGGTTCTAACGCGGAGAGGGCATATCGAACGGGGAATTCAACGGGAATATAGTCATTTCGCGGAGTTAAAAAAGGTTTTGATATTTTTGTAAATTCTTCATAACTCATAGTAATACTAATATTTGAGATCCCGAGCCCGAATATCAGCATTGAATTCGAGTTATTCAAACAGCCGGCTGTTGAGGTTAACCTGAAGTCCATTTCTCGGACTCGGAAGTCATGTAGGTGTTCTCCCCGCTATTATATCTCCTTACCCCAACAATTATAGCAAGTTCAATATCCTAGATACTTTCTCCATCTATATCACTTCATTCGATTTATATTATCAATCTATTTACACAAGTGGACATAATTTGCGGATGAGATCCCGTTTTGGCTTTTGGGTGGACGGACGGACGGACGGACGGACGGACGAGAGGAATGTGGGATAACGCCTACACGCAGCTTACTGTATGGGATTCGAAGCTAATTTTCGGGATGAGAGTAACTAATTCCGGTGAAAAGGAGATATGTGAGAGAACTTCGATCATAGAAGAGTAAAAGACCAAGAATGAAGTCTAGATGCATGCATGAATAAGGAGGTTGATAATGGGGGAGCAGGTAGTGGAAAGTTAATTGATTAAGCAAATCGTGGAGACAAATTTATGTTTGAGAAAAGGTTACGACTAATACTATAGATGCGCAGGATAAATATCGATATAAGAGCGACAAGTTCGGCATTTCCATCGGTGTGATAATGTACTAATGCAGTTAAGGTAATCAATAGGAAGCATCACCAGGAAAGCATTGAACCCTGAGATCTCATAAGCAGCCACTAGATCAGATCTCGTACGATCTGCAACAAAATCTTAGACGGGAACTATAATCATTACATCATTCATCAGACGAAAAGTCATGGAAATTACCGACGGCAGTTTGCTAGTAGCAGGAACTAGTATGAGGCGTTCGGTATAGTAAGGGGAAGTCCGTGGAGAGTTAAAACTGGTTAGAAACGCACATTAGCTTATATGAAGGTCGGCGACTGGAAAATTCGAAATCACAAAGTATCTCTGGAGGATGTTTTAAAAATTTACATTGTAGAGTATTGTTACCAGCACAAAACTATACTATATACAGATCTTATTGCAAATATCGAATTTCATTGCTCAATCTCTCAGAGAGATGGGTATTTTCATCAACCAGCCGTTCCCTTGACGCCCCTTTGCCTCCTTAGATAGATATAACTTTCCAAAAACTCCTTTCCTATTCCACTAAGTGGGCTCTTCTTCACACAGAGTATCGCGGCTTGTAATGAGCCGCCATGCCCAAATCCCCTTCATCGATTGGTTCATCTCTGGAATTCGTCGTGTAGCGAAAGGTATCCTCACTTCTTGGTCTCGTATCACTATCTCTCTTTCCTATCTCGTTTTCGTCGCTTTTACATTCATCACTACTCCTTCTCCCTTCCCCCTCAGCTGCCATTCTCATAAAACTCGAAATGCTGGCATCACTTCCAATCTCTTCAATTGCATCCAGATTCCTTGAGCGTCTTGTTGTTCTGATTTCTCGCTCTCGAATATCACATAGTTCGAGATCATCATGTGAGAGTTTTCGTGAGTTACGAGAGGCTCTCGGAGTAGCTACTTTTGTGGATCCTGAAAATGGTCCCTTGTCCGCTGAGGAGATAGCGTAGTGGTCGCTTCGGCTGGAATGTAAAGAGCGGGGAAGGATAAAAGGTATATAACGTGTGAAGAAAGGTTTCGTGGCAGGAACGGACGCCCCAATCTAAGATTTTGTTAGAACTTTTCACTTTATATCCTGTGACGTGAAGACAAAATAGAGATACTTACTATGCCAACATAAAGCTCAACGGTACTACTTATCCAAACATAATAAGTGTCCCATGTCATATCCGTTGAAACCAATTCTACGTAAGTGTAGTATGTTCTCACAGCTCCAGCTACACAGACGAGAAATCCGGCGCCGAATAGAAAAATAATAATGAGTCGTTGACGTTGAGAGATTTGCAATTGGAGCATTTTCGGGATTGGGAATAAAACGACGATACAGTCAGCTATAGTATTGATGGCTCCAGCAACCGTGACATGAACAGTTTGATTGATGCATTCTGGCTGAGGAGCGAACGTTATAGTCCAGAAATGAGAGGGTGGTCTGATTTTTGAGTCAGTCATTGATATTCATGTGACCCAAGACGGGCATCAAGATGTGAGTCCACTAACCGGCATTGAAAAATAGTAACGATGATGAATACAAGGCCTTGAACGGCGATTATAGTGCAAGCCGCGATAGTCATCATCTTGAACCTTCGCCCGCTTGATAAAATTCGGTAATATAATGCCAACATAGAGCATTTCGTGAGTGTTTGCCCAAGTGTGAAAACGATTTGTGTGATTAGAACGTATTGTAGACCAAAAGTAACCCGATTCAACGGAACATCCCACACATGTTGATTGAAGTGGAATTTTAACTCTGCGAGGATAGCGAGGATAGCAAATGTTGTCGATGGCACCATTGCTGCAATTATGAGCCAGTCATCTAATCCGAAACTCTTTGACATTACAAGTCGAGTGTAGAGTCTGATGAATATTATGGATAGAGCTAGAGGAAATAATATTGAAGTGACGATTAAAACTCCATTCCCTCGCGTTATAGGGTTGTCATAATTCGGGACTGGCCAAGAGGCGAGGATCTCAGGAGAGGGAAGTTGCATCTTGAAACGTATGTGGTCGACATTAATGCAAGATGGAAGTACATTAGTTGAAGTATATAGTCGTAGGGAAACGGTCAAATAAGAAAGTAACAATGCTAACAGCTCACTACTGCGGCTCCAAAAAAGTATCAAGGGAAAGATCCGTGCCTAACTCAAGGGAACTCCACCTTGATATACTAAACCTGTAGGGGGGGGGCGGGATGGAAAGTATCTTTCACACACAGACCTCAATAACATATGCTTCTCAACTACTGTCAGCCACCAGATTTATTGTGGAAACCCCATGTTTGTGTCACGAACCCTCGATTTTTTATCTATCAATGCTCAATGACATTGGCAGATCTCGAATTATCCACTAGGCTAATGTCTTATTCTCATATTGAGGATATCATTCAGGATTTCCCACGGTCCTCTAGACTTTGAGCACAGATGTCTGTATCGTGCTTTGCAGAACGGCGACTACTTGTTACAATGTTTAAGCATGTAGCTATTCTGGGGAGCGTTTAAGGGAGGTGATTTGATGAAATTCTCGGGATGTGGGCGATGTAAGATCCCTTTCAATATGAGGGAAAAGTCCCTGAGAGAGCGGGCATAACGCACGGGCTATATTTTCCTATTAGGCATTGGCAAACGAATGAAGATCGCGTACGGTGTTGTATTGATAGATTCCCCGGATAAGGTTATTGTGCACTGCCAAAGTGCCGGGATTAGCTTCAGAAGTATGAATGGGGCATGGTTCTGGACGGCTGGAATAATCAATGTGAGATCATATTCGTCTAACGTTACAAGCTGTAATACCGGCGAAAGTGTTATTCCCATTCTCCCTTCACCCCAAAACCGGAAACCTTGGAGATGAAAAACTCACCAAATGATGAATCAGGAATAGGATATGCTGAGAGTTGATGACTCGCAACGTTGTACAGTGTAAGGAAAAAGCAACTAAAGAGTCAAGTACCGAGTGTAATCCACCCTCAAGGATCGTTGCTGCATAGGGCTCGTTGTGACCACCGATTTAACGCCGAAAAAGGAAAGGAAATGAAAAGGGTCTTCGCAAGCTTTTCTACTTCGATCTCCGGTCCCCAGATTCCCAACACTCTGGAATCGTCATATATGATCAACAGTATCTTATATCCGAAACACAACAGGGCGTCCAACACTTTCTTTTGGGATTTGTAAAACACCAAGATATGTTGCAGATTGACAGCGATTCTGAAGGCCCAGTGACACCAAAATGAAGATGCTACTTACATACGACAAATGGAATTGAGCACCAGTCATGGCATGATGGGAATTACTCGCAAATCGGTCTTAGGAATGCTTGATCTTCGGCATCTCAATTTTGACAGTGCTTTGCGTACAGCACAATTGTGATAGACGTCTGTGGGAGCCCACCTCGGCTCGTCCGCTTCTCGGCTTCCCTCGACGATCTCGAGGCCCGTGCAGTTGCACCTGCACCGGTGGAGATACTGTCAAAAGGAAAGAAGCAAAAAAACAGCGCATGCATTATCTGCGAATTTTTGATCACATCTGGTAAATCCCCAGTTATGTCTCTACCGTCTAGGATCTTGACCGTTTCTCATCTACTTCTCGAGCTAGATCTGTCTAGTCTGCAGATATATTTCTTCTTCCACAACAGATTCTGCATGTTTCCTCGTCTAGCACTTGGAAAGGCTGCTTCCCAAACTCCACCCCACCAAAACCTCGCGCCAATATCATCCTAACGATCCAGCGTTATCTTATCTGCTTAGCAGTTTTCTTTCGCAGGATTTATTGAAAGATCACTTTAGTTTTGTTTTTTTCTGTACTTCGTCTATTCCCACATATAATCAGACGGATCGTCTCCAAGCTTGTGGTCAGACCGCCAAAGGACATTGTCGCTAACCTCTTACCCCTCTAGTTCCCTCTATTTCTTTTTACTTACGAGAGATTTTTTCTCGATTTTCCGATCCGTGAACCCTTGACTTCTGCTTGTACCATTTCTTTTCCGTCCCAACTCATTTGGCCTTCGATGATGATGTATTGCAATTCAGAGTCTGTATACGCTCGAGGCTTTTTAGTGCTGACCCTTTGAAATACGATGAAGCAGTGTTGAGAAAAATCGGACCATTTGATATCGTATTAGGCGATACATAATGTTCATGTAAATTTCTTTTGTTCTCAATATCCACCTAGGTCGCCAAATGGCTTTGAGTAGTCAGAACGGACAGAATTTACGATTCTCACGACAATTTCACGAGGAAGATCAAACGCGGACAGATTCCGATACAAGAAAACAGGAAGAGGGGTAAAGGGAATAACCCAAGTGAGGGTTCTGAACTATAGCCAACTAGTGTAAGGTACCTTAGGACGTACCGGCACTCTGAAGACATCTTAGTGTTGTGGAGCAGCTTTAAGGAAAATGACTCTATTGGGGGATTAGTGTTGGTTCAAATGAATCGTCTATACACACAGCTAACACATAGTCGATAATGGATGCCGTGAATCTATACTTGGATTATTGTCTCATACGAGAAGAGAGAATACTGACAGTAAGGTACCAACATTCTCCGCGGAAATCAGTTGCAATTGTATACCAGTACAGTAAATGTAAGTCTATTGAATAAACGGTCAATGCTCTTCGGAAAATTACTGAGAGTTGCATTTCATGGAGATATCCGATTTGAAATTGTCATGGTTTTGCAACGGTATATCTAATCGGCATTGAAGCACCCAATACTAATCTCTCCTTGCTCGGAGTTGGGCGTGGTGATGAGGCATTTGAATGCATAGGACAAGAGCCAACTATGGCGTGATTTAACCATTAGCCAGTCTTGTGATTCATACTTGTGATTTCAGTGAAGGGTATGTTCACTGGAACTAGATAGGTACAACCAAAATACTCTATGTCTAAGGAGCTGGTCCCCATGGGACACGATCCTCCAAATCTGGATACTCATACTCATCATTCTCCAAATATGGCATCTGCAACACCCCATCTTTGTCGGTATATGTATCCTTCTCATCTTCGAAAACCTGGAACAGAGCTTGGTCATTCATACACAGTCCACTAATCAACCACCATGCCACGAGAAACTTGACGCGCCAGACCTTCCATTCACTAACGAGCTTCTTTTCATCCCATTCATCTTCCGCCGAACCTTCTGGCATGCGTCTCACGCAATGATAGATCAAGCAAGTATTTTTGTCCTCTGCACTTTGGGAATCCAGAACTACAAATTGATACCATTCAATTCCACCCTCGAAGTTGGGAAAATCGTGACGGTCGACGACATTCTCCATCATAAACTTTTGTAAGGTCTCAGGGGATGCGTCTTGAAAGCCAGTACTGAATGATAGACTGGGTAGAGGAAGAGTAAGTTCAGGTCCATGAACATCTTCATCTGGGGATCTTTGGAGAATCCATGGGCTTTCGGGTGCGCTTCTGGCCTGCGTGGATTGCGTTACGAATGCTGAAAGTGTCTGGGAAGGAAAATTTAAATGTGTGTTCGACTATCAATAGGACTGCGTGACTTACCTCGTTTGAGATTTGAGCCGTGCAAAATACCAGAAAAGTACCCATATCTTCGAATTTGGAGTTAATTGACTGGTCTCAAGATATTTGTTGACTGAAAATGCGGGTCACGTTGAGGCCACAAGAGATTTAGTCTTTAAGGATTACTTTTGGATTTTAATTATAGAGTATAGGAGAAACTTGGGGATTTTGTATAGAAATTACCCAGGTAAGGCTGATAGAGGATTGAGGCAGGACAATAAAGAGCGTCAGAGGCTGTGCTTACGTAACACATGCAGGATTCACTCTGACTGAGACGATGCATCTTACTTTTGACGTCTAAATCCAAGACATGGTGCTGAGAACTTCCATTATTAGGCTTCAAAGATCCTCCAGTTCCAGCTGGCATTTAACCACGATACCGTGGGTGGAGGTAATCTTCTGGGTTTGAGCTCAATCTCGAATGATACTAGATATATAATTTGTAGGACTAGGCCGCTAGAACATGCTTGGGCTCTTGTAGATGGCCTTTTGTGTGAGTGACAATTGCTGGTTATTCTCGCTGTTGTACCGCCCTTGCAAGATTTCCCTGGCAATTGCTAAGGAATGACCAAGAGGATTGCAAGGCAGACTGAAGTGGTTGCATATTGCTATGACATAAGAGGTATCTATGTATCGTAAGCGGAGAACATTGAATCCAGGGATTTGGCAAGCAACCAAGAGGCACAGCGAAGGAACTCTTGGCGTCGTCCGATGTTTTACGCCTTCCAAGGTATATGGATATTGTTAGTAGCATATAAATGAACAGAAAACCTAGCTGCATGTCAATGTCCGTTTCGCATAAACTTCGGAATATTGGTGCGCTAGTATTTGCCTCGCCGCATTGATTCTGCTACCACCCTAGCTGAGCCTAGGTTAGTTGTCTGAGGGTAGAAAAGAAATTCATCTCTACAGTCGACACTTTCAAACACTTCCAAACTATTTATACCCGTACTCAAGATCTGTTAGCTGATGCACCAAATCTTGTTCAATTGCAAAAGCTCACATTACAGCTGTACAAGATTGATGATTGGACTTCTTGAAACGGCTGACATCAGTTAGAACTTTGATGTAACGCAGCTCCCTGCGAATCTCCTTTCTTGGGATGTCATTCTTCATTCTAAATCAAGAAGTATAGGAAGTCTAGGAGATCACTGCGTTATCACTTGCTATAATCTTTAAATCAGTGCAGAAAATCTCCAGGAGTCAGATCGTATATTTTAGGTTTACCTACCCTAGCATTTTCAATTGGGTGTTGTTTATGTACGGATCGGAACGAGGCCCTGGTTCCCCTTAGAGCAAATCATTTCCGCGAGAAGTATAATTTGGTATCAGATTGATATACCTATCATGCAAAATTTGCCCAATTGCCATCACAGCTTTTATACGACGATTTGCCATAAAGACGAAGGACTAGAACATATGAACAAGGTCTAAAACAAATACCTTGTGACAGGCCTAGAACATCGAATAGTAAGATCAAAGAATTTGGAAAGAATTGGAAAGAATGTGAGTTCATAATTCTGTGCTGATAAATCTATGTGCCCGCATACCATATTCAATGCAATAAAGCAACTCAAGCAAAAATCACAAAAAGTTCTACCCAAATAGCGCAAGTATGAAAGAAAACCCAAGTCCAAATCCTTCCCGAAACATAAATCCCCAACTTCTCAAATTATATGCAAGGCATAACAATTTGACCACCCGTCAAATAATAATATTTATACGGACATTCAAGAATATCCAGGGAAGTTGACAGCCCATGTGTCAGTTCCATACTTAAGGTGTTGCCAGAGGAGTGAGTTTCCAATCTTTTTGGATGTTCTTCGATACATAAAGTTGACTGGATCGGTTGATGGTGCATTCTTGCAAACTGTGTCTGCTGCTTTTCCAGCATCTAGTGCTGTACAGTATTTACTACAAATTCGTGTTAGTTGGCGATGTAAAGAATAGAATGGCTCTTCTTACCCGGCGTTGTGGTACTTCTTCTTGAAGTATTCGTCTTTCTTGGCTTTGTAGTGACTGATTTGTCCAGACTATTAAATGGGGGTTAGTGACCACATAAGGAGATGGTTCTCGAGTGCAGTGGGGTTTGTTTTTGATATAGAGAATAGAGCTTCATGTAGAGCTTCATAGTACAATAATGGAAAATTGGATTAGCTTACGACTCGAGATCCCTCCTCTGATACATATGTTAGTTTTGTTACCATAACAGGAAGAAAAAGAAACTCACTTGTGTTATGGCCTGGATCGACAGGTGCAATGAGACAACCTATCCCACCCTCTTTGGCGGATGCATTGGTGGTATCTTCTGGACTAGTCCAAGTGGATTGTTTTAACGCTGATAAATCAATTTTTGAGCCCCCAACCAATGTTGCTATGGGAGGTCTGAAAGGGTCTGAGCCGGCACCACTTGCTGTTCTCTGTGCCGTATTAGATCCTGGTCCTCCATATTGACTAGTTTCTGTTAGCAATCTATATGTTAACGATAACAACATGGCAAGCGAGCTCACAGCAATGAAGGCGATTTGAAGCAGAGAATTGCAGCACATTGAGCCTCGCATACTTCTTCGACACCAGCACAGTCAATATTGAAAATGTATGGTTTTGCTTTTGTTCCGTCTCCAGCGTCGGTACCGATACGTTTTTCTAGTTCGAAGGAGGCGTCCACTGTCTCTGCTTCTGCTACTGGGGCAGCCAGAACAGAGGCGAATTGTAGAGATAGTAGAATTGCTACAGGGACGAATGTTTTGAACTGCATGGTCACAATGGGTTATAAATTTATAGAAAGGGAAGAAGAAAAGGTATGAGATCAGATGAAAACTGTATAAAAGTAATAGGAATGAAGCGAATGATTGTTATAGCAATAAACCTCACATCTCTCGAACACAATCTTTATATACACCAAACCTACCCATTGTGCTACATTTGACATATAAAAGTTCTCATCAAATCTTCCTAAAGGAATGCTCACTCAAATTAACATCATGCACTCAGCTGTAACACAACAGCCAGTCCATCACGTTAACAAAATCGAGTAAAACCCACAACACCAAATCTACGCACTGCGCATATTCTATTCCTTTCCCAGCTTGATTTCATGCTTAAAAAACTTAAAACTTACACAAAGAGGATTCCCCAAGATACCCGGCTTACACAATACCTATTTTCGAAGTGAAAATATGTCTACGCCTCCTCGGCAGTGGCTCATCGCGAGAGATTCGCAGCCTTATTATGACTGCAGAAATAATACCGCGTTTCAAAATTTACCGCAATCGTATAGACGGAATCCTGTGAAGTGAAAGGTGTGTGCTTTTTTGGTATTGTAGATTTCGAAATTCATATGATGATGGATGGATGGATGGAAGGAAGGAAGCACGAGGCAAGGTAAGCTGTTGATTGCCATTGGCGTGCTTGGCGTAATACGATGAGGCTTTGATAGAGATTTAGGGGGTGGTGGGTAGTACAAGCTAGGAAGGATGTTGTATGAGGAGTCAGATTGGGGTAATAAGGTATCTGAAGATGTGTGCTATTAGTGTATCTTCAAAAGGCACATCTGAGAGCCTTGTATGATGATCACGTTCAAGTTATATTCTCTGAACAATTAGCTATTATATATGACTTAGCTGGCCATTAGCTATAATGGAAATGAGCTCGTTATGGACTGTGTGATTCATGACTTTCATGTGCTTGGAGTTTGTCAAGTAGAAATGGGACGTTAATTCAAATCAAATCAAATCAACATTCAGAATTTCTCTGATATCTGTAATCATTTCAATATTTCAAAGAGTTTGACTATATCTAAGCTTTCGATTGATGAACTACAGTCCGAAGTTTTAGAAATCCTAACTCAAAAATAAGAGTGTGTTTCTACCACTTCCTTGGCCTTGTTTCCATTGAGAAGGGGGGGTAACTTCACATCATTTCTTTCTCAAGTAAACATAGAGTGTGGATCTTGTCGGTATAAATGAGCAAATACTCTTCGATCGATCGCCATTAATCTACCCATGATCGTTGAGAAGAGCCCACCTCTTTTTCATCCTTCAACCACTTTCGTGCCCTCACACCCTCCGCTACAACACTTCTCATCTCCTCACTTCCCATCACCTCCAAATAGCTCACCGCACTCCCATACGAACCTCTCAACTCCGGATTCGCGCCACGCTCCAGAAGCCAACGAACTCTCTCCACTGCTCCTGCCATAACCGCATACACAATCGGATACCCGGGTACCATATATCTTGATTCTTCCTTCTGATTTACATCTGCACCACGAGAAACCAATAGCTCCATGACTAGAATTCGACCAATATCGAATTCTATACTTGGGGTCACGAGAGCCACATGTGGGTTTGCTCCAAGAGGACATGAGCCTGCAGCATAGTGTAAAGGATGTCCATTTACAATCTTGGCTCCGTGTTCTAGGAGTAGGCGTACAGTTTCTACATCTGCTTTGCCGGCTGAAGATTCTAGAGTAGCGCATGAATTTATTTCGGGATCTCCAAATCGAGCGTGATGAAGACGTTGAGCACCGAGGTTTGGATTTGCCCCGTGGGAGAGAAACCAACGGAGAAGAGAAATGTTGGTAACGAGTTCAGGAAGCAGCACCTGTCCATAAAAGCCTGGAGTGTTAGGCGTCCAGCCAAACTCGAAAAGTAGCTCAAAAAGCGGAATTCGTCGGGAAGGAGGTGCTGATAGTATCTGAGCTGGCGTTACTCGGGCAATTGGCGCTCCAGATGACAGAATATATCTAACAACTTCACCATTCCCATTCAGTAGAGCGAGGTTGAGACCATGGTTGAGAAAATAAGGGGTGCGGCTCTCAGCTCTTATGATGGATTGAACTGCAGCAAGAGAACCATTTCTACACGCGGCCTCATAAGCATTCACAACATCAGGCTTGGAATTAGTAAGTCCTACGTTAGTGAAGATCATATCGGCGGGTTGAAATGGGATGTCATCATGCGCTGTACCCATAGTTTGAGATTGGGATTGGAAGTGTATGCTACTACTGTCGCTGCTATTGCTACTTATATTCGCTTTCATAGCGTTCTTATGTTGTTCCTTTTGCTGTTGCTGAGCAGCCATCATTTGCATCTGTTGCCGGCGAGCTTGGATCACGTTCTGCTGTTGCTGTTGCTGTTGCCGTTGAAGCGACTGTGTGTTGGTGTCTGCCATATTAATCAGGTGAAATGGTATCAGACAGAAGTTTGGTATAGAAGATGTCTTATGCTAAGAATTGAGGGTAGACTTTTGGGTGCAAAGTAAACAAGTCAAACAAATACAAAATGTAAGGAATAGGTCTAGATGACGGATGGGAAGATATATATTAGGCAAACGAGCAAATGGTCCGTGCTACAGTAGCTACCTAGCTTGCAATGAAATATCCACCTAGATCTCCCAGTAATCTTCAACGTCAAATCTTCTCATATTGGTTGATATTGACATTGAATAAATTGGTGAATTGAAAATTGCGTGAGTTTTGCACATGAGCAAGTGAATAAGTATTGATGATTGAGCACTTGCCCAATCAAATAGAAATCATGACATTATATGTGCACATATCCCAATACAAGAGTAAGAACGATAGTGAAGTGCACATTCCTTGCAATCATCAAAAACGCCATTCTGAAGATGGCCATTCATTTCAGTAACTCATAACCCTAAAGTATCTATTTTCAAATCATGATTCCCAATGCTGTACCCAAATTTTCAACGCCATGGTATCAGTCATCCAGGCAAAACAAACCATACAACTAAACCCTATCATTCATCGTCACTACTATCCATGATAAAGCCCGCTCTAACCCTCGGTCTCCTTGGATTCGCCACTGGTACAATATTTTCTTCATCCTCATCATCTATCTCCATCGCATCTTTCGCCAAAGGCTCATCGTCATCGCTCAATACTTTGCGCCTTTTTGGCTGTGCTGATCTATGTGGACTCGAGATCGGGGTATCCGTATTCTCTGCTTCTTCCTCTTCGGATTCTAGATCATTTGCACCTACACCAACCTCTTCATCACTTTCCAGCGAAATCGCACTGCTTGCCCTCTTTTTGTTCAATGTCATAGCCACATCTTCATCGCTATCTCCATCCTCCTCCCCATCCAACGCACCTGCCATCCTCTTCTTTCCATTTTCCTTTTGCTGACCGACCCCCAACAACTCCTTCATGATAGTGATCTTATTCTGCTGCCTGAGTCTCTCCTCTGCTTCAAAAAAGATTCGATCATTCTCTTCGTCATCGTCACTATCATGAACATATAGTTCACTCTTAATTTTGCGGTTCTTCTCTAACTCTCTCGCTCTTCTAGCTGCTGCGCGAGCTTCAATTTGCTCATCCGTTAGCCCACGACTTTCGGGTTCTTCACTTCCATCCTTTCTGCGTCTTCTTCGACTTTTCTTTAGAGCTTTCAAAGCATCCGATTTTTTCATTGCAGTAGGTCCACCGGGCTCGAAAAGTAGTTCCTCTTCTTCTTCATCGTTGTCAATGCCGTCATCTGAATCATCATCAAATGCAGATCGTTTCCTGTTCATCCCAGCAGATACTCTTCTTATTTGATCAAGCGCTCCTTTACCGTCGTCAAAGGTTGGCGGGGCAAACTCGAATTTCTTGATTAAATCTAGGGCTTCTTTGATCTGATCTGCTGACTTTGCCGATAAGAAATGCCAGGAGGTATCGGGGTCGTCGGCAGCTCCAATAATTGTGAGACCGACAAGCTTTATCAATAGGCGCAAATAGCCATTCTTGAACAGGGCCGTTTTTCGATTGTCGTTGTCTGGTTTGAGAACTTTATCTGTGTTAGTGATATAGAAAAGCGAATGGTTTTATCATGATACATACGGATAGAAGGCGCCTTTGGAGGTTCGACCTCCGTGGCAGGTGTCTCTTCATTCTCCACAAGTGTATCTTTCTCAACGGATTGCAAAGCCTGATTGGCCGCTTCCCAACTTCTCCTTTCATCCTCTGCAGATGATAATTGCGACTTCACCCATTCGATATGATCAGCTTCGTTTCTATCAAGTAAAGCTCCAACAGCAACACCAATTTGATCCTCCCACTCTAATCCACCCTTGACTTCTAACTCGGCTGCTGCTTTAGGTTTTGTAGATATCGTCTGTTTTTCATAGCCATACTCCAAGAAATGCGCAGTGCCATTGGTTTTAGAAAAGAGCATTTCCACCACAAGCTCCGGACGTTCTTGGATTTTTCTCGTGCATTTCTTCAAGAGTTGCTTTACCATGTCGTCCCATTCTTTGTAAGAAGGTGATTGAGGATCCAAGCCTCCTGGACCTTTGATCATAGTATAAAACAAATGAATAATATCCACTCTAAACAACATAACACCCATATCCTGCTTGAAGGCCACCCGATAGAAGAATCTATGGGCTCGCTTCAATTGCGCTGGTTTCAAATCAAGATAATACTTCGTGAAAGAGACAAATGTATCAATACATCCTTGAGACAAAAATCTAGCAGCGAAACGTTTGTAATCAAACTTCCGCTCTGAGGATTCTTTCTGTGCTCGTGCCTCATCTTCACCATCAGATTCATCGACTATATTGTCATCGCCTATGTCTTCTCCTGCATCTTTCGCGGCCTTCTTCTTTCTCCGCGTGCGTCTCCTAGATCTTACTTGCATATCAACATTTTGTTTTGAGTATTGTTCCAGGATACGCATATAATTATGTGTAAGCTCTGTACAAGAATCCAGATAACCAAACCCCTGATCTTTGTATGTTCTGGTTATCATAGCCACTCGCTCGTGGGTTGTATCCTCGTAAAATATACGTGCCAGGATATTTTCCGCAATTTCCTGATCGGCCTCAAGAGGTGAATCTGCCATCTCTTGAACGGTGAGAAGAATTTGAGTGAAGCATTTCATAGCAGCACTTAAATCATACCAGTTTTTGTTCTCAAAATTGAGATCCATCGCCCTATTGAGTGTGATGAACATCTCTTGGTTGAGCACACTTGCAACAAGGGCAAAACTATCCACATCTTCTGGGCCTTTACCTTTGGAAGGCTTATTGTTCTTTCTCCTCACTCTTTCCGCCTCAAGAAACCACGAAATCAGATAGAAAAATTGGCGCTGATGATATTCAAGAACTCTTTCAGCTTCTCTATCAATGGCTTTTCGAAGGTGTGTAAAAAGTGGGTTGAATCCGGAATCGAGAAACTCCTCAACAAATGCCCGTAAATTTTTCGTCGCTGATGCATTGAGAGGAACTGGATTATCAAAGGCTAGCGGTCCACTTTCTCCCTTGACTGCTCTCCTAGGCGGTTTAAACTTCTTAGTGCTATCCATTTTGTCAAGTCCTCCTCTGCCCGTTCTTAGCGCGGCCTGACCAGAGATTGTTGTCATTTTCGCATCATCCCGCTGCATCCAGGCCATAGTTCCGAATCGATTATGCCTCGTGGGAGCATTTGTTTGGTAACTTCGAAGCATTGCTTGTTCTTTCTTCCGTAATCTAACCAGTTCATCTGTTTTGCTATTATCCATGGCCTTCTCGCTGAAGAATAACTTCTCAACATCCACTCCTTTAACTAAATGGAAGATAACGTCCATGACCACAACATCCTGGGTATTGAATTCTGCCCCCATTGTTGAAGACACCATCAGAAGAAGATGAAATATGTCTTGGTAGTCGAAAGCATCAATTGTCGCAGATCGTGAGATTTCCATTTCATCGCCTTCATATTGTCCATTAGGTGGAGGTGCAATCATAGCGATATTCCGTAGAAAGTATAAAATCAATTTGATAATACCCTCATCTCTTGTACTTCGATCTCCAATATCCACTGCCATAGCAGGCAGTGCGCATCTGACCGCAGTATGTAATATTCTTGCTCCATCGAACCCAAGTATCGACCTCTTATATCCCACTTGCGCAATCTCTAAATATGGGATATGTCGGTGGTGATTGACTGTCATTTCCTTGTTCTTCTCCAATGGCCAAGTTAATGGTACCAACAACTCCAGACATGCCAGCGCTATCTTCGACTTCAATCGATCGTCCGTAGCATTCTCGGGCCATGCTGCGAGGATTTGTAGAAGATCTCCTCCTACTAAATTGGATTCTGCGAGACATCTTGCAACGTCTAATCGATTCGCTTTCTCGTCATAGAGCTTTAACCATTTTTTGAGATCTCGTAAACATGCTAATGCATCATCTCCTAGAACATATCGTCCCTCTTCATCTGCTCCGCTTCCTCCCAACTATCAACAGTCAGAATTAGTTTTAATTCTTGAATCTGTTCAGATAATATAATTAATATAACTTACAGCTGTGACCAAACTATTCACATAAGCTCTAACTTCAGGATCTACAACGTCTCTTTTACCACCAGAGAACTCCATAGTTGGTTGTGTAGTAAAGGGTGGTGATCATGAATATCTAAGCATAATAATTTAATGTGATATATTGACTTTGATCAATCCAACCCAAAAACCACTGTACACGCTCCTACTAAAATTCGCGATCGCGACGCGTACCCTTGTCAAAGCCACATGCAACAGCGGAACTTTACCGGCCCGCCTCGGTAACCTTAATAAATCCTGGGGGAACAACCGATGATAACCTTCTCCCTCTACTTTCAAGCTTCATTATCATTTGTCAATACAACACCAAGATTTTCGATTGTTTTCTCTTTCTAAGATTGTTTCTAAGATCGTTGCCCAAAATGATATCTCCAATTGTAAGAAGAGGAATTTTGCAGAGTTCAAAACATGCAAGATCATTCAGTTCCAGCCGAATGCTTTCGGCGCAAGAGGTCAAAAGCCTTGGTGTTATCGGCGCTGGCCAAATGGTACATTAACCTTCATTGTACTTTTTCATAAACAACTTCTCATAAAATTTAGGGACTAGGAATAGCATTGGTAGCAGCACAAAGAGCTGGTGTTCCAGTCACTCTCGTCGATACAAATCAAGCCTCTCTTGATAAGGGTCTCGCATTTGCTGGTATGCTTTCTAAATTTCTCTTTCTTTCTTCGCAGACTTTTCCTTACAACTTCATACCAAGAGCATTCAACTAACTCTTATCTGAATCCAGATAAACTCCTGGCCAAAGATGTAACTAAGCAGCGCATAACTCAAGAACAATCTGACAGTATCCGCTCCCTTCTCATCCCTACCACAAAGATGGATGATCTTTCCTCGGCAGACTTTGTAATTGAAGCTGTGCCTGAAATTCCCTCTTTAAAATTCTCAATCTTCAGCTCTCTAGCCCAAATCTGCCCTCCCCATGCCATCTTGGCTACAAACACATCTTCCATATCCATTACACGGATTGCCGCATCAACGACTAAAGATCCCAAAGACACCAACGCTTCCTCTCGAGTAGTTTCAACACATTTCATGAATCCAGTCCCTATTCAGAAGGGTGTAGAGATTATCACTGGATTACAGACAAGCCAAGATACATTAGATGCAGCCATTGAATTCTGCAAACGAATGGGCAAAATCCCATCTACTTCAGCAGATTCCCCAGGATTTTTGGCAAACCGGATTTTGATGCCTTATATCAATGAAGCTATAATTTGCTTGGAGACTGGTGTTGGTAAAAGAGATGATATCGATGCGATAATGAAGAATGGAACCAATGTTCCCATGGGACCATTGCAATTGGCGGACTTCATTGGTATTGATACCTGCTTAGCAATTATGAAAGTATTATATGAGGAGACAGGAGATAGCAAGTATAGACCTAGTGTACTACTGGGGAAAATGGTAGATGCGGGATGGCTGGGCAAGAAAAGTGGAAAGGGGTGAGTTTTTTTTTTCCCTCTACATTCCGTGAATGGATAGTGTACTGATATTCTGATGATAGGTTTTATGATTATTAAATGAGAAATAATGCTAACGACTAGGTATAAGTCAACCTCCCATGGACTTGGAGCTTTGTTGTCAAGTGACTAAGATCCTGGGTATCTTGATTCTATCGTCACTACTTCTACAGAAGATAGTGAAGTTAACTGATGGGGTTTTGTGCCTCTTCACTAAACCCACATCAGGACTCTGCACGTAATGCTCATACTTGGTAAAGCTCTTTGCAGTATTGAATAATAGTGAAATTTTCAATCAAAATGGACGCAAGATATATCATATAACGTGCCAGCTGGTTTCTCATATTCGTTCTATCTAAATATAAAACTCATGCTCCCAAATCGAACTTTCGCTTATATTTACTCCCC
>PQXI01000207.1:0-60917 GCA_004786145.1 Botrytis paeoniae | reverse complement strand
CCCAAACCCACCCCCCTTAACCCCATACCCCAACGGCGTCGCTCCTCCCAAGCCCTTACTATTCGCACCCCCCAATCCCCCCACCCTCGCCAATCTCCCACTCCATCCCCTCATCCTCCTCGGAACCTCCCACCCTACCATCCAAGCCCCCATTACCGTAGCACCTGCTCCAAACGCTACAATGACATAACCAATCGTCATCCAATTTACATGACCCCCCAGACCATTCCATTCTACCTTTCCATTTTCTCTCGGGAGTAATGGGGTTGGAAACCAACGAATACTTAATTTAAGAGGTAATTCATCTCCAATAATAAGTTTTTTAGTAAGAGCTGCTGGTCCGGTGATGTGACTTAAAGGACTAGTACTATAAGCTACTCCACTATCGATTACACCCGAATCGTGTTTTTGAAGATGATGTTTTGGGACGCTATGAAGAAGAACGTTTAAGTGAGTAGAGATATGAAGGTGGGAGAGTTGTAATGTTCCTGAGAGAGCGAAGGTGAGAGGAATATATTCTTGTTTATAATTTGGATAGCTGCTCATGTGATGAACAGTAGGTGCGGGTCGAGAAGGAATTCGACAGGAGAGAGGTGCATCAGAATGAATATAAAATTCGAGAAGATGAAAGAAAGGATCTGTTATCAAAGGAATTGTGCAGTTGAGTTCTATATTTGAAGAAATAGTCAGTATTAAATCCACTTTCTAATAAAAGGAAATGAGAAATAATACAAACCTTCTTCAACTCCATATTTTAATTCCAATGGTCTTCCCGTTTCATTACATATCGGAAATGGTATGTATTTTAAAGAATTGTCTTCTAGTTGAACATGTTCTCCTGTATCGCTGATGGAAAAGTTAGCTTTTATTTCTTAGATTCTCATCCTCACTCTCTTTCTCTTCGTGCAAAATTCCTCATAAAGCTCTTGAGATCCCTATATTTGAATCTGCTCACGGCCCATTCTTAAATTCGACCATAGTCTTCGGCACACATACTTCGTATTCACGCTTCGTATTCGTACACAGTTCGCAGTCGCATCCATAGACATCTTCCTCTCCACTCTCTAAATGTCTCATCTACTCTTCCTCTTTTCCCATATTC
Source organism: Botrytis paeoniae (assembly GCA_004786145.1). NCBI lineage: Eukaryota > Fungi > Ascomycota > Leotiomycetes > Helotiales > Sclerotiniaceae > Botrytis > Botrytis paeoniae. Next base: position 59,815 of record PQXI01000207.1, on the reverse strand, counting down.
CCCATATCTCTTTATGGGGGCAAGCCCCCAAACCCCCAAGCTCGCTGCGCTCGAATGTCAATCATGTATCCTACTTTCTTTCTTCTGTTCCCCTTTCCATCTCTCTGATAACCATTCTATTATAATATTCTGCGAACCGCGTGGATTCGTGTCGTTGCAAGTGTGTATGTGCCGAAGACTTCCCCTCCCCCTTCCATATCGTCTTGATCGCCAACCCTCTTCGCACATCCAAATCCACATCCATAACCTCCTAAATCTCACCCTCTGCTCTCCCCCAACTCCCCGAAACCCAAACCATCCAAAAGAAAAGAGAGAAAAAAACTTACACATCCCTCTCCATACACTCGACCTTAATCCCCGCCCCAAAATGATAACTCGGCAAAGGCAGCCTCTCTTCATCCATCTCTCCCACTCCTTCCAACCCTTTATCTCCCCTCTCGGTCTCCAGCGCAGACACGCCTCCTCCCCAAATCCCCATCCCAATAGCCAACCAATTAACCAGGCGCATATTTATTATTCTTTCACTTTATTTTATTTCCTTTCCTCCTCTCCTCTTCAATCCTTTCGTTCCCTTTTTTCTATCTCCCTTTCGCCCTTTCTAAAAATCTCGTAACCCGTATCTCAAATCGTGTTCTTTGCTCTTTGCGCTCTGCGTTTCTCCTTTCGCCTTTCCTTTCCTTTCACTCTCACTCTCAATCCCTTCAATATTAAATTCTAGACAGTTTTTGTTCTCGTACTCGTAGCTCGTCGCGCGTTGCTCCTTATTCGTTCCCGTTCCCTTTCCCTTTCCCTTTCCCTTTCCCTTTCCCTTTCCCTTTCCCTTTCCCTTTCCCTTTCCCTTTCCCTTTCCCTTTCTCGTTGCCGTTTCCTACGCTTGTTCCCGTACTCGTCGCGCCTTCCAATCCCTATCCCTTCTATCCCTCTCAATCTCTTCAATTTCCACTCCTTCAATCCCCCTCAAATCCCTCTCAATCCCTCACAACCCCCGTCCTAAAATCACCTTCAATACCCTCTCAAGTTCTCAAATTCCCTTCCCAACTCTTCAATCAATCAAGCAATCAAAACGATCTCTCCCTAATTAACAATCGATCTCTCATAAAAATTCTTCGAAAAATCACAATCACCACCACAATGATAATCGCGAGGATCTGATCAGAACCAAACTGAACGAAATAAACTGAACTGAACACTTTGCATCATCAAAAAGTTAAGCTTTCCAATTATTCCGCATCCTCCATTACCTATTAGGCATGGGTTGTCATGCAGGAGGTAAAATAAAGTTTACGCTAGCGGCCGCTGTCATCCTTAGGATTCAGCCCACATTTTTCCAAAATCGGATGAGAAGGACATTCATTCATTCATTACCAAAGTCACCGGGAAACTTAATACTTCAAAAATGATTTGATATTCATATTCATTCATTTCATAACCATATCATATCTTTAACTAATCAACCATCATTCATTCATTCACCCATATTCATCCAAATATCCAGATGCAAATTCATCTCCTCATCCTATTTTTTATTTCCCCCCATTTTACTATATCGAGAAGATCCTTTGCCTTTCCGTCCTTATTTCACAATTACCACATCCTGATTATCCCATAGTTTTTCCCCATCACTTTCAACTCCCATTTAGATGTTAGCCTTCTTCTTGAAAGCAGCAATCAATCCTCCAGTACTGCTGTCATGCTCTCCAACATTTCCACTAACATCCAACTCGGCTTGAATCTTCTTAGCCAAGCTCTTACCCAACTCAACACCCCATTGATCGAAACTGTTGATGTTCCAGACAGCTCCCTCAGTGAATGTGAGATGTTCGTAGTAAACAATCAAAGCACCAAGAGTACCTGGAGTAATCTTTTGAGCGAGAATTGATGTAGTTGGTCTGTTACCCAGGAAGGTCTTGTGCTTGTATAATTCAGCTGGGGTGTTCTCAGCCTTGAGTTCATCTTCTCCTTTTCCAATCATGAGAGCTTCAGCTTGGGCGAAGAAGTTTGATGCCAACATCTTTTGGTGCTTGTTGTTATCGATTGGGTTGTGTGATTCAGCGGCCATGATGAAGTCGGTTGGGATCAACTTAGTACCTTGGTGTACAAGTTGGAAGAAAGAATGTTGAGCATTTGTAGCTGGTTCACCGAAAAGGATTGGACCAGTTGTGTACTTGACAATCTTTCCATCACGGGAGACAGCCTTACCATTAGATTCCATAGAAAGTTGTTGAAGGTAAGCTGGGAATCTGTGGAGGTATTGATCGAAACTGTTTGTCTCAATTAGCCATATGCAAAAGGAGCTTAGATAGATAAAAACTTACGGAGATACCAAATGAGTTTGAGCACCAAAGAAATCGGAATACCAAACACTCAAAAGACCAGCAATAACTGGAATGTTCTCCTCGAGTGGAGTGTTCTTGAAGTGCATATCCATAGCATGTGCTCCAGATAAAAACTCATGGAAATTCTTGAATCCAATGTGAATAGCAACACTCAAACCAATTGCACTCCAAACACTGTATCTACCTCCTACCCAACTTTCGAAACCGAACATGTTCTTAGCATCAATACCAAACTTGGTAACTTCGGCTTCGTTGGTAGAAAGAGCAACAAAGTGTTTAGCAATATCACCCTTTCCATCAGTCTTCCTCAAGAACCATTCCTTTGCAGAGTTGGCATTGGTGACAGTCTCTGCAGTAGTGAAAGTCTTGGAAGCGACCAAGAAAAGAGTAGTTTCTGGATCAGAATCTCTCAATGCCTCAGCCATGTGTGTACCATCAATATTGGAAACGAAGTGAAGAGTTTGTTCTCTAGCACCATAGTACTTGAGAGCTTCAGTAACCATAACTGGACCACTAAAACTGAATTAGCTATGAACTTATTGGGTATGCCTCCAAACTTACAGATCAGAGCCACCAATACCAATGTTGATAATGGTAGTCAAAGGCTTTCCAGTGTAACCCTTCCACTCTCCACTTCTAATCTGTTCCGAGAATTCCTCCATGTGCTTCAACTCCTTGTTAACACCTGGCATAACATCCTCTCCATCCACGTTGATTGGATCACTGGTAACATTTCTCAATGCAACGTGAAGAACAGCACGATCTTCAGTGAAGTTGATCTTCTCACCCGCAAACATCTCATCGCGCAATTTCTCCAAACCAGCTTCTTTTGCAACAGCCACTAATGCCTTGATTGTATCTTCATTGATCAAATTCTTGGAGAAATCAAAGAGAATCTCCGAGTTGTCGGCAGTGTTCTTGAAGGTTTTGGAAAATTTCTCGAATCGTTGAGGGTCCTTTTTGAATTCTTCCTTGAGGACAAAGTTACGACCAACATTGTCGTGGTGAGATTGGAGAGCACTCCATGCTTTGAGTTCAGTTGCTTGAGGCATATTGTAGAGTTTTATTTGAGTTGTTGATTATAAGGTTTAGGGGGAACTATAAGAAATAAGGTTAGAATGAAGGCAAGAATACGAAACGATGATGAATGATAAACGATAGGTATTTGACAATCTTCAGAAAGTTCTTATAGATATATGTCTCGAAATGACAAGTCCAACAGCAGAAGGGAAAAGAGAAACGCATACCTTTATATTCCCTCTTTAGCAATAAATTCTCCGAAAAGACAAGAGGTATCCCTAGTATCTCCGAAAGGTCTGCAAATAGATTGGCTTTTGTATCTTGTTAGTTGGAGCTTATGAAGATAGTTTGTATAATCAAGAAGAAATGGAGATGGAGATGGATAAATAAGTGTTTAGTTTAGAGTAGGAGAGGACGGAAGGAATGATATCAACGGAAACTCTCCCTCTCTCTCTCTCTCTCTCGACTCTGGAAACTTCGGTCGGTCGAATGTTGTGTAGGTGGGTGGGGTGGGGTGGGGTGGGGTTAAAGCAGTGACAACATTCAATCATTCATCATTCATTCATCCAGGTGGAATTCTTGGGAGGTTGAGAGAGAGAGGGAGAGAGAGGGAGAGAGAGAGAGAGGATTGAGAGAGAGGATTGAAAGAAATATCAACATACCTTTCTTTACTTGATAGATTCAATGTATACAGATATTAGATATGTGTATGTTTGGATGTATGTTTGTGTGTGTGTAAGTATATAAGTATAATATCCGAAAAAAGCGGGAAAAAGGGAGGGTTCATTCAAGCTCTTCTAAGTAGGTTACTCGGAACAACAACAACAAGCAACACAACAAATAAAATCAGATGGCTTATGACGTCCATAACATACCAATCCACCCCTGGGAAATCCATCATCATCATTCAACCCCACCACTCAGTTACGACCAATAGCCAAGCCGAGACACACACGCTGATGGTGGAATAAATAAGAAGTGAGAGTTAGATGCAGCTGAGTGAGAGACCTGAGTACATTTTTATTTATTGATTTGTTGATCTGTTCATACATTTACTCTCTCCCTCAATCTTCTCAGGGTAATCTATCTAACTTTTACAATCAATCTATACAGAGAAGAGAGTAAGTAAAGATAGATTCGACATCAGATAGCTGCCCATCCGCTCCCCTCTCTCTCTCTCGGTGAATCCCAAAAAAGCATAGAACCTAAACTCAAAAAATACTAAACCCGAAAGATCGGATCGGAACAAATACTTCTATCCACCTAATCGGCTCTTCACATTACATAAGCGACCGACTAATGACTAGGTACTCTCCCCTCCTTGTACTATGTATGCTCCATAACCCGACTCGCCGACTACCTAATACGGAGTTCGATTCTAATGAAAATTTGAACCAACCTCAAGTCGAATATCTCATTAATCTCATTCCCTTCCTACTTATTAGATACATACCTAGTCAACGTAGTTAGCATACCTAATACCTATGCAGAAGTATTCATAAGCAATCTACATCAACCACATTATCACATCCCAATTTCACATCCCCATAGCATAAAACCACCTATCTTACTCACAAGGTCAAACACCATCCGAAAATCACTTCAATGAGTTGATGGGAAAGCAAATACTTCGATTTTCCAACTGAAAGAAGTTCAAAACCCTCCCTTCCTTCCTTTCTATCAAACCTACATACCCACCTGTCCATAACAAAGTGCTTTCGTAACGCCTCTACTCTGCTCTACTCTACTCTACTCTACTTTGCTCTACTCTACTCTCATGTGGTTCCCCAAGACTACTTTCAGTGCCAAAGAAGAATACAAAAACAACGAACATCCATTTTCATATAACTTCTCATCTCATCTCATCTTATCTGATAATATTCTTAGAATTTGTTCGTGAAGAGAAACCACTCCAACCCTCAATCTGTATGCGAATTGCTATCTGGAGAGAAAAGACGCCCGAGTAAAGTTGAAGTCATACCATCATACCACTGGTCATTTCCAGAATTCCAGTTCCCTTTTTCCCCTGACGTTCATCCATCTATCTATCCTGTACACTTCCTACGAAACTTGGGTCTTTGATACTTCCACCTCCATCTCCCAATCCTGCAACCGGTCTGTTGTAAGACCATCCAGTAAATTGTTCTTGCATGGTGGATGACAATTGTCCGCCTTCTACTAATGAATCGGCTGGTGCTTGAGAGGTAAATTCCACATCAAAGTTGGTGGTATCAAGAGCATCCGTCTATATTTGATTAGTATATTGCATGTGAACATTTAGAAGAAGAATATGAAATACATACCACGTTAGGTTTGAACGTAGGCTCATACTTTCTTTGAAGTAACTTTCGCCAATCAATACTGTGGAAGAAAGGATGTGCCTTAATTTCCGATGCACCATTTGCACCCAATCTTAGATCTGGTTTTCTGTTGAGAAGCTTCTGCAAAAGATCCTTAGCAGCAGGTGGAACAATTTCAGGGCCAGGGAAGTTCAACGGATCGCTCAAAATCTTGCGATACATCTCATTGGTATTCTCATCATAGAAAGGAGGTAAACCAGTCAACATCTCATAGAGTAAAACACCAAGGGTCCACCAATCAACCGTCTTGGTGTAACCTTGTCCCATCAACAATTCTGGTGCCAAGTATTCGGGAGTTCCACAGAAGGTATTGGTGCGATCCTCATCCTTCATGTCAAGTTTACACAAGCCAAAATCACAAAGTGCAATGTGACCCGAGTAATCCAAAAGAATGTTTTCTGGTTTCAAGTCACGATAAATGACGTTGAAACCATGTAAACATTCTAAAGCACAAAGTAGTTCGGCTGTATAAAATCTTGAACGATTGATGTCGAAGCGAGATTCCTTTTGAAGATGATGGAAAAGTTCACCACCATTGACAAATGCCAAGACGAAATATAACTTTTCGGGTGATTGGAAAGTAAACTTGAGAGGAACGATGAATGGATTGTTGATTTGAGAAAGGACCGATCTTTCTGCCAACGTGTGTGCGACTTCTGATCGTGAAATAATATGAGCTTTTCGAATGGTCTTGAGGGCGTAAATTCGTTGGGTATCTTTTTTCTTGACTTGCATGACCTTTCCAAAACTTCCTTTTCCAACCACTTTCAATAGGTCGAAATCTTCAATCTTCAATGCTCTTGTTCTATTCTCAACATATTCAACTCCAATGCGAATCTTTCCAGTACCATATTGAACGTCTAACCATTCCGGTCCACTCTGTCCCAATGTGCTCTCTCTTCTTTGGAATTCAGCAGCGGCCTTTTCCTTGTCTTTTTTTCCCAACTTAGGGTCTTCGACGTATTTGTGCTTTTCTTCGAATCGAGGGTTGATGCGCGTAACACCAAGGAAAATATCTTGACTTCGACCGGATCCCGGAGGCGCATTTGGGTTTCGAAGATATAAATGGACTGCTAATTCGGTAACTCTTGAAACATCAAACTTATATTGAGTATTATCTCCAGCCCATAGGGGGTTTTCAGGGGACCCTGCAACTGAATTGACAAAAACTTGCATCTTATCGAAATCTAACAAGGCATATGGAAGGTATTTGGAGGAAATACGTCCATGGTTAGTAGGAACTTGAATCCCACCTCCAGATGTTTGTGGTCTCATATTCGAATAAGATCCAGCGACTTGGTTTGAAGCCCCGGAACGTACTGAACCTGCAACTCCAAAGCCATTTCCCGCAGATAATGAATTCTGTGTATGATTGCTGAAGACTTGTTTATATTGATCTGGTAGAGAGAATCCACTTCCTTCGTGAAGAGTAACGATGAGAATACCCGGTCGAGGAGCGGATTGTGGTTGAGTGGCTATGGCTTCGGAAGCAGCTTTCAAGGTCAGTATACTTTTCGTGAACCAGATTAAAGATGTGCGCATACCTATTCCATTATCGTTGATAGATGGTGCCGGACTTGGTGTGCCAGATTTCTCATCTTTGGATGATTCCCTAAGAGTTTGTGAAGATGGGGTTCGAGAGAAGGTAGACGTTAGGGGACCAAGATGCGTTTCTTTGAGCTCTAAAAATGGATAGAGATAATTAGTGATAAGTCCATTTCATATGCTTGCTTTAGACGATTTAAAGCTCAATAGACTTCTCCGAAGTGACGTTGCGTTGGTAACCAACAATAAGATTTAGCTAAGGGAGGTAGATCTGAGTAGTTTCAAGATTGAACTGTAATGGATTGTAATTGAATTTAACTCACTCTTGGTGATATTCCAAGACGACATCTTGGGGATGGGGAACAAAATTGTATCGGTAGGAGAGGGGGTCGTAGGAAGGATAAGTTGTAGGATTCTAGGTAATGAGGTTGTAATTGATGTTGTATATTGGGAGATGGTAGATGGTAGATGGTAGATGGTAGGTGGTAGGTGGTAGATGGTAATGAATGAGGAGTGAAGTAGATATCGGGATTTCTTCGAGGGATTGACAGTAAAGTGTTCGTTCAGTGCGTTGCGGTCAGGATTTAGCTTCAAACAAGTGCTCACAGGCGATTGCCCCGCCAAAATAGATTGATTGATTGTTGAGGCGAATACTCGTAATTGATTGATACGATTAGATGTACCGAAGCGACAATGAAGTGAGCGAGTGAGCGAGTGAGTGAGTGAGTGAGTAATAAGTGAGTGATAATGAACGAGTGAAATTTAGTCGTGGAGATGTGGTTGTATCAAGAGTGATAGAATCAATAGTCAAGAGTAGAATGAGAGGTTGAATGAATGAATCAATAAGAAATTGTGTTCATTACCCGTCTCTGTATCAATATCAATCAATATGGAAGAATTCTCTCTTTTCCCTTTTGATGTTTTTATGTCTCACTAAGGTTACTCTTCACGATGAAAGGTTCTAAAGATGTAAAAATAACATAGATGTCTCTCAGACTCTCTCTCTCTCTCTCTCTCTCTCTCTCTCTCTCTCTCTCTCTGTTTGACCAGGGAGGGCAGCGTTTGTAAGGGGCCGATTTTCAATGTAACATTGCTACTCTCTACTAGGGATGTCTTGGAGGGGGCTTAGAATCACGATAAAACGAGTGAGTGGCTTAGGAAAAGTACCAGCCAGTACGGAGTAGATATATATGAAATTCTTCGTTTCCTTTGAGATTTGATTCCGGTAGAACAAATCATCATCTACCTAAGGACTTCGGGACATAGGGCTACTCCTACTCCAATATATCTCTCCTCGAATTTTGTGGTTCAATGATAGATGGATGGATGGATGGATGGATGGATGAATTGATAACCATCTCCTTAGTCACGTGCAAGTACCATCTACTTACTATCATTTCTCAGGTTCTCAGCTGCTATTTCACAGCAACGTGGGCGGGGCGGCCACTTACTTAAACTCCGAAAAGTCCACCAGGTCTTGATAACAAGATCCGATAAGGACGGCCGTCTGTTGTTTGATGGGCTAAGTTTCAAGTACATGCGCTGTATATACTTATGCATCACAAGCTCGTACCGTACACGAAAATGTTAAAATTTGATGCGGTAGAAAATATTGCATGGTAAATTATCTATTAACGTATGTCGAGCACAGAAATCTTCACATTCTTCTCATACCTGGGGTAGGTGTCGAAAATGAAATCAGCCTCAATGTACACAAGAGGCGATCCGCGATAATCTTCAACAAACCTACCTAGTAGTATAACAAAATATTCAGCCTCACTGATTTATGTGGCTGGTGGCTCTAATCTGGGTTAGGCTATCACGGATCCTCGACCGTAGCCTTGTCGAGCCACATCTGTAATGTACCCACTCTTGGAACCTCATCGCATCGATCGAACTACCGTTCACAAAATCATCAACACCGTAACAACTTTAATACTTCTTATTAATTTGAGGAATAATTCCATCAAAGAAATTATCACACTCACTCAATCACAATACAATTTAACCTAGAAACAAGCCTCAGTCCTGTCATCTCCATTTATTGGTCAATCGTGGCGCAAAGTAAACATTCACAACCACCTTGACAATGGGGATCATTCGCAAGAAGACGGCAATGAGAGGGGGTGAAGGTGGTGTTAAATATGTCTGTGATATGTGTTCAGCAGATGTCACGAACACCGTATGTACTTTTTATCAACATCCGTTCTGTCGCCCCGCGTAATTGTCCTAATAGCTAACTCTCCCCCTCCCCCCAATTATAGGTCCGAATTCGATGCGCCCACTCTGCTTGCAATGAATACGACCTATGTGTACAATGTTTCTCCGACGGCAAATCCTCCTCGCAACATCAACCTGCTACCCACCCCTTTAGAGTTATTGAACAAAACTCCGTACCAATTTATGAACCAGATTGGGGGGCAGATGAAGAACTACTATTATTGGAAGGTTGTGAGATATATGGATTGGGTTCTTGGGCAGATATCGCAGACCATATTGGAGGGTTCCGAACCAAAGAAGAGGTTCGAGATCATTACAAGAAGGTTTACTTGGACAGTCCAAAATTTCCATTACCAAAACGAGCTAGTCCACATGATACAGAGTTGATGGACGCGTTGCCTCGAGATGAATTCCAAGCTCGAAAGAAGGCGCGAATAGAGAAAAGAAAAGAGGCAGCTAAAAATCAACCTCCACCGCAACCGAAAAAGAAGCCCACGGCTAGTGTTCCATCATGTCACGATATTCAAGGTTATATGCCTGGTCGTCTGGAGTTCGAGACCGAATATGCAAATGAAGCAGAAGAAGCCGTTCAGTTAATGTCATTTGAACCTGGTGATGGAGTTAATCCTACTACAGGAAAGGTGGAACCGGAATTCGAGCTCAAAATGACAGTGATGAACATATACAATCAGCGATTGACCCAACGAGCCGATCGTAAAAAGGTGATATTTGAACATAACCTCCTGGAATATCGCAAAGCAACTGCTCTTGATAAAAAGCGTACAAAGGAAGAAAGGGATCTTCTTACTCGTACAAAACCTTTTGCAAGAATGATGAATCATGATGATTATGAAGAATTCTCAAAAGGTCTCATTGATGAGTTAAACTTACGACTAGCAGTTTCTCAATTGCAAGAGTGGAGACAAATGAGAATTGGAGACCTTAAGAGCGGAGAGAAATACGAACAGGATAAGCAACAGAGAATTCATAAGGCACAACCTATGGGTAGTATGGATCGTGAACGATACGCCACAAATACAAAGAACAAACCTCCTCCTGTCGTCGAAACTCCAAGTGGTGCAGCTGCATTGGTTGCTCCTGATTTACCGGATTCTATCCTAAAATCGGAGCCAAACGATGACAAAGAAAACTTGGTGAATGGTAACGGTTCTCTCACAAATGGAATTAAGCAACAATCCCCTGTCATTAAACGTGAACCAATACAAGTTCAACCTCTCTCTACAATTACACCATTACCGCTCAACCCATCATCTACTCCCGATTACCATATTTTGACACCTGGGGAAATTGATCTTTGTGAAAAGACTCGATTGAATCCAAAACCATATTTGGTGATCAAGGAAGCGATTCTGAAAGAGGCATTAAAGGGAGATGGAAAGTTGAAGAGGAAAATGGTCAAGTAAATTGCGAGAGTGGAAGGAGCAAAGGGTGGGAAGATTTTTGATTTCTTCTTGCATGTTGGTTGGGTTGGGAAAGCGTAGGTGATTTTGCCAATTTCCATTGCATCATGGAGTTAGGACGGTCATTACGAATAATCTATTGGAGGTGGGAAAGGGAGCAAACTTTCATGAACGGTGTTAAGGATGGGAATGGGCAAGTGTCTTTCAGCGTTTATGGAGGGGACTGATTTCAAAAGAGCTTTCTTGCTGTTCTTCCTCACAGTCGGTTAGGTGTTTGGGGATATACGGAAACACCTTTGAGGAGAGACAGTGGCTTTTGCAAAGGCCATTTTTTATGATGCATAGCATAGCTAGATTTTGATTGGTGTTTGGAAGGCATGAATTTCATGATATGGAGCAATTGGATTGGATTGGAGTTCTGCTTGTGGTCTTGGTAGTCGATATAGATCGAAATGGTATGAGGATGAGGATGGGGATACTTAATAATCAGGGTACGCATGAATGTCGCCGGCGTCATGATATTCTGAGCAGGGTGTATTCGTCAGCGCTGGCTTTTGGTTTTCCTATACTAGACAGCGGGTTTATAAGAGAGATGGCGATGCTGTAATATAGAAGCGGGAAGATTGGGGATGAGGGTTGAGATGGGATGGGATTGGATGGTTGTAGATATACGTATTGCAATGCATAGAATATATTACCTTCGCTCTGAGATGAGTAGAGAAGATGGTTGGTGTGATGGTGATGTGGTGGTGACGTGATGTTGATGTTGATTGAAGGTGATAGAATGAAGTCTGTAATAGGGGGTGAATGATATACTATTCTACTTGTGACTCGAAGTATATTCAAGTCATACCTACAAGATAGGTAGGTAGTTAACGAGATTGATAGAGATGTGTTTGATATTTATCTGTTTGTAGTGAGGAGTAAGGTTATATTGGGGGTCTGTGTGTGTATATAGTGAGATTATATGTATGATGAGAGTTTCTGGGTATGTATGGTGAGATTAAATGTGTAGTGAGATTATGTATCTCTGTGTACATGCATCTACTTATCTATGTATCTAATTATTCATTCTGACATTTATCGATTATTTGAAGGATGGAATTTTGTTGTGATGTGTGTGGTGTTATGTGATGTAGTATAGTATGGTATGGTATAATATAGTATGGTATGGTATGGTATGGTATGGTATGGTATGGTATAGTATGATGTGGCGATGTGGCGATATAGTGATGTGGTGATGTGGTGATGTGATATGGTATGGTATAGTATAGTATAGGGATTTGAGTGTGGGTGTCTATGGAAGTTTCAGGGAGGGAAAGGGAAAGGAAGAGAAACACTAAGAGATTGGCTTAGAGGGAGAAACTTCATGATTAAAAGGGAGTTCCAATACACTGAGTGAAATTAGCAGGAAGTAACATAAGGTGAGGTGAGAATACTGATGTATGTGTATATGTATGTGTATATATATATATCACAACGACTCAACTTCCCAAGGACTAAAACATAGACTAAGATCAAGATTAACATCTAGATTACTAACATATACTTCACACTTCACATTTCACACTTCACACCTTGTAAACTGCATATCTAGTTAACTCAATATTATTACTCAGCAAACTAACTATATAATCTAATCTAAGATTCTCAGGAGGTCGATTAATGCTATATAAGTATAGGATTTATAGGATTTGGAAATGAGGTTTGGAACGAGATTTGGTGGGGAGAGTTAGTGGTGAGTTGTACAGATTATGTAATTTATACTTTGTATTTTGTATTGGATGATAAATGAGAAATGAGGAATGATAAAGTCATTCATCTGTTGTGCTATCTAGACGTCTGAGTATCTAGGTATTTAGGTATTGATATCTGAATTGCTAAGATGAATTTATATTTATGGGTTTGTGTTATTTAACAAATGGGTTTTTAGGGGATACTAATACTAATGCTAATGATTTTATTGGGATTGATAGTAGGAGACTTTGATGAGATGATAGTATGTAGTAATGTCTCGATATAATGATCAGGATATAAGAAGAGGAATTACATGACTCTTGAAGATATCTCTTGTTTGAGAATAACGACGATGAATGTATGTGTATTGAGATAGTGAGACATAATCTGAGATTTTCAACTTTTTATATCCCTAATCATTTTAAACTATGGAATTATATTCTACAGTGTTTTTGAAAGTAAAATATTCATTTCAGGTTCGTTTTAGATCATGATATAAGTATTCTAGATGGATTTTCTCAGGCTTCTCATGTACTTCTAATAGTATATATTCAATATTATCTCAATAATAGATATACTTAGTTCTACGAGAAAATCTAGCGACTATTATTCTATGAGTCTAATTATAATTGCGAGGAGTTATATTACTTAAATCATACGGTCTCTTATGATATTGTCGTATGATAACATTGAAGTGGAAGTGGGGATCAATGAAGGGGTTTAAGCGATGGGGATGAGAGGTTAGTAAGATACATTATATGAAGACGAAGCTTTATGTGAGAAGATTCTGATCCGTAGATAAGATCTTCGAGAGAAGAGCTAGATGGATATATTTTATGTCAGGGGAGTATCTTGAATCGAGTTGTGTGATTGATGTTGGTTATTGGTAATAGAGATGCAAAAGTAGTGTTCTTGAGCATGCGAGAAATTTGACCGAGGTTTTTGCGGAAGATTTTGTATGCTTTCAAGGTTTATACTAAATCAGATGATGTAGTTATATAGTCTACGTGTCGCATGAGTATCATATGATGACATTAAGCTCTTCAATGATGGAGGAGGGGAAAATGTTTCTCTCTCTTTCCCTAATGAATCAAAGGAGAAAATGAAAGAGGAAGGAGACAGAGTGGTTCTAATTCCTAAGATAGATTCTAAACTAACATATGCAACGCACATTGGATCTTTCCTTGGTATGGAAGAGGATCGAATAGATTGGGAAGATGCTCGACCGCGACTCAGACTGGGAATGGATATCCTTTGTGTCGGAGCATCAATTGTCCAAGTGTGTATGTTTCAGAGCGTGCGAGTGAATCATTGAATCGCGTTGTTGTATTTGTATACTATGAGCAGTGTGTCTTCTACACTAGACATTTTATGAACTTATATGATGCTGTATATTGCATTAGTATTATATGTTAGAGTCATTTGATGCTGAGAGAGTAAAGGATATTCTGTTTCCTTTTTCCTTTTTCCTTTTTCCTTGGTAAACGAAAGAAATTGATGAATACGCAGTGTAACATAAATATAAAGAGGATAGGAAGGGAATGGAAAGGAGGAAATGGAACACAAAATGGCAGATTCTCAAACAATGTATGCAACTCACACTGCAATCTATAGGTAATCGATGAGAAGTGCGAGAAGGGCGAGGAGAGCGAAAGGAATGATAGAGATGATAGGAATGATAGGAATGAAGGAAATGTTTGAGAGCCTGCAAGCAAGTCATCGTGCCGAGGTTTCTGCGGAAAGGACTCCGTAAGTGTGTTATTCCCTTATACAAGACCATTCAACTAGATCGTTTAGCAATACGTATTGTCGTATGTTTTGTTATCTCTCACGATTATATAATTCCGAGGCTATTTGATATTAAGGGAAGGAGAAGAATTCACTTCCTTCCCCGAATGAATAAAAGGGGAAAATTAAAGAGAGGAGAAATAAGAAGAAGAACTGTGATATAGATGCTCCAATTGGACTTTGCAGGTTCAAAAATAACATTCGAAGTAGTACACCTCAGAGTGAGAAGAGTGAGAATTGTGAAAGGGGAAAGGGAGACGAGAGCAGTCTAATGTCGAAGGTCTTTGGGGTCTAATAAATCAGGAAGACCCTCGACCTTAAGATTGTGATGGGAGTCTGTTCAAATCAATGTTCGCATACGCAGTATTCAATTAGATTGTTAAGTGAGTAAGTGTAAATGGCCCATGCAAGCCGACATCTTCGAGTCAGACAGCTTCACCATGTATGTTTCACGTCTGGATATCGCACATGTCGCCCTATCAATCGTCGAGGATATTTGAAGGGCCTAGATACAATTGCCCGATAAATACCGTTTCGACAATCTTCAATTGAAATCCTTTGTCGGATTCTATTGCAGGTGTACGGAGTCTTTTATTGTAACGACTGTCGTATTGAGACTGTACTATGGGATCAAGTGAAGATATATCACTTAATGACTAATGTTAGCAAGTGTACATAACAGACAGTGAGTCGCCTCGGTAGATATCAAAACACGTACCTCATAGTGCTCGATTCTACTGTACCTTATCTTCAATCATGGACCCAGTGCCGGTGCCAGTACCGGTGTCAGTACCAGTGCACTTGATCCTGGACTATCGAATGTTGAGACATGAACATGCACGTAACCCAGCATTTTCTATGCATTGATGCATTCATACATTCATACATTCAACATCTTATTACCATTCGGATATGTATCCTTGGATCAAAATCAGGTACGAAGTGCTGACTAGCTATAATTCAGGTGGCGTGGGTGACGGTTTTGTATCCTTGAATTGCCCTGTCATCGTTCACTCCACTCAAATAACTCGAAGAGCCAATTAGACAATTGATACCCAGTAAGAAGATCGAAAACCAAGAAATATCATGGTATCAGTTCTTTTTCGCCCCTTTAAGTTCACTCACTCGGTACTTACTTTGGCGTCTTAAGATCCAGAGTGTATATGTCTAGAGTATTTTTTCCGGAGCAGCATTGTAAGAAGAGCTTGTAAACCGAACAAAGAAAGGACTCCGAGGTTGATGTACACATAGTTGATATTGAATGCTGTAATATATGGCTCATCAATGGTTCTTCAACGAGAATTTCTTGTATCGTATACCGACTTGTTGATCATTGCCGGCTACCGGACACGTGCCATGTCTACACCTTTCACTTCGCCCACCATGCACACGTTAATAAGGTATCACCTAGATAACTAGTAGATACATCAACATCGACTCCTACTCCTCCACTTACTCCTCCACCCACATAAATTCCTTTTCGCCATCATGGATTTGTATCAACTGTTGCCGGTTCGATAAAAGGCGTGCTATGCCCTGATGAACTGGCACCTGTATCATCAAACGATATCGATTCACAATATCAGATTTGTCGTCAAATTCATTCATTTCCACCAAGGAAAATGTATTTATTTATTCGCCACCCCCAATTCAAAATTTCCTCCCAAACCTCGAGAAACATCATCAAATCGGACTTTCCAGGCGGCCATTCTTGCAAGACATACATCTAGTCATACGTAGAATATATCAAAGAATCTTCCTCAATCTGAACCTGGAGCACCGGTAGACTGATTCCGGCTGATCCACACTTCAAGTGGTGTTCCATTATTTTTCAAATCGGATCCTACAGGTTCCTTGAATCTCGAGCTACCAAATGCGCCACGATGATTTTGACGATTATTATCTAGCTACAACTGTAGAGAGGACACAACAAGCCAAAGTTTTCATCCTGACTAGTCGTTCCAGATAATGCGCATTTCAATATTGCGATGGACGGTGGAAGATGGTCGTACAAATAGATAGCAATTTGCTGGAAATCCCTAGAAAGCAACCACCAGCATATTTACTTTGGTGAGAAATATCATCTTCATCTTGGCTTCATGTTCCAGGTGTATCAATCAGAATTCATCGACGGCGTTAATATCAGTTGAAAAATTATCTTTGCGGACGTCTCCAACAGGGTCGTTCTGGACCAGAATCAGGGACTTTTTTTTGGTGGACCGGACGAAGTTTTGAATAAGCAACAGCACATCCTACATTTCAAACTACAATTTGCGAAAAGCATCCTCTCCACGAAAACATAAGAATTAAAAAAAAAGCAGTCCCTTTTTTCCTTGCTCCAAAAGTATCTATCAATTTGTGTTGTGGTTGTGCAGATTGAGGATTCGCATCAGGTTCTGTGCACCCGTTTCTTCGACCAAAGTTTGGCGTAAGAGTGGTGGTCTGTGGAAGTCCTTGGGATATCCAGCAGCGGCATGCATCATCCATCTAGATCTAAAATCAGGATGCATCCTTTTTCGCATCGCTTCAACTGGCTGAGCATAAGTGGTGCTTCCAAATGCGTTGATAACATCGTCCAAGGGAAACTTCGACATGCGATGACTGTGGCGGAATAGATCTTCAAGTTCGTTTGGCAATGGAATCAAGGATCTCCTTGTATTTTCCTGAAGCATTCCCATAAAGATGCTAGAAACAGGAAAGCTACTATTGGACTCTGTCAAAATATCAGTGGCTAGTCTAATGTATGCTAAGGCATCTTTTCTGGAGTCTTTATCAGTTTCTGGAGATGATTGAATCAGGAGCTCGGTCAAATACAGCATGGCGAACACTTGGGAGACTGGCTGGTAACGAGACGTATAATGAAACTGATATCGTTCGACAAGAAGCTTGAGCCCTTCCTTTGCATGTTGCCTGACCAGTGCATCCAGCTGGGGTTCCTTGAAACCTAGTAGTGGGCTTAGGATATAGACTGCTGTCGTGGCATATAGTATACTGAGTAGTCAGTTGATGATCTATGGCAGGACTAGGAGCAGACAACAAAAGACTGAGCTTACTGCAGTGAATATACATGCGGTAACCTTTGAACTTCTTCTCCACATATAATGGCGATATCTCTTGGTAGATCTTCATGCCAAGTTAACAATCTGCGATAAATGGCCCACAGGGCTTCAGCAGATATCAGAGGTCCAGTTGTGTTAGACAGGAGTATCGTAGCTTGGTGGATGATATCAACGAGCTCCATTTTTTCGCGATTTGTGGTTGCCGTCAGACAGCGGAATGTCGTTCCACTTCTGAAGTCTGTAGGAAATCGATACGGCGCCCACCTGAGATTGTCTACTTTAGTCTCCCATAAGCTTATTTCCTTCGCCGATTGAATTGGCTGCAAGTCTGTAATATAAGCTGGCGCCATCGTGAAGGTCATCTGGGCCCACTCGCTAAGCGTGTTAGTTGTGCCTTTGGTAAACTTGCATTGGGTGGGAGACTGGGTACTCACACATTCAGGCTATTCAAACCTTTGACCGTTTCCCTCCAGATTTGTCGATAATTGACGCTATCACTATTGCTTGGTGTGAGGCTCTCCATAGATCTACTTGCGATGGACAGGTATACTGAGCCACTCAACCCTCGTCCTTGTGCGCAGCGTACCAAGAACATGACCGCAAATGCTTGGATATTCGTTAGACTATTGTCTTGCGGATCGATGCTGTTCCTAACCAAATCAGAGAACTGGGCGCCCATTCGTTTGTAGTCAATGGTATCTTCGTCAATGATAGTGTGGAGGTAGCATGCCATGGCACAGATGGCATTAAACAGACTATGCGAGCAAAACTCGTCCGATCCTCGGTGCATACTTTTCACAAAGTGACCTTCATTGAACAAAGGGTAGAAGGGATGAACCCATGTAAAATACAGGGAGATAAGATGGTCGATAACTTCGTCATCGTCTGTTACTGTTGTCCAAGCAAACTCATTAGGCAGATCACCGTCGAGTTCGTTGTTGGAACTTCCATATATAGATAGCTGTGACTCACCAGTGCTCTCTATGGATTCTAGCCAATCAGCTATCTCCGTGATTGACTCTCTATTCTTAATGCGCTCGAGGATATCATGCTCGTTTTCGGTGTTGTTCGCGAGCCATGTGAAGATTTTTTCCGCTTTGTGTCTGATGCCATGGCTCTCTTTGAGATCCCGTACCAGCATCGTCTTTGCGTTCTTAGTATGTGGCTCGTAAATGCATTCGTCTTGGAACGAACTCCTCTTGCTAGTACAACGAGTGCAAGGTTGTTTACCATCACACTGGGTAAACTTTAGTTACCAGGTGCTCATACTGGGCTTCTTACTTTCATGGCTAAAGTTAGAGAATATTAGAATCACTTACCTTCGCTCTAGCTTTCTTACAATTGACACAAGCGTTTGCGGTGATTGATGTCGGAACTTTCCTCTTCTTTGCGATGGGACCTGCACTCTTTGATTTCTTATCGAGGGTTGCAGGGGTTGCATGACTACTGGAGCTTGTTGTTTCCGGTGTGCTGTTCTTATTCTTGGAAGAATTGGTTGAACTGCTATTTGTCATGGTGGTATCCATATCGCTGGGAAGAAGAGTGCGAAAGTTTGAACCCGACATTGCGGAGTCGATTAGATGGGGATTCAATATGTGAATATGTTCGTATCTTAGACTTAATATATATGCGAAGAGATTAGATTACTGTGGCAATAAGTAGAATCGTCGTTGGAAAGGTAATAGGTGGAGAACAGCTCCGGGTCAAGCATAAAACTGGCGATAGATCGAGAAGTAAACAAGGCTGGCTAGATGATGTCTAGAATAGGTCGCACCATGTACAGACCCGTTTCTAGATGACATTGGTCAGTAACCCCAGGCATATACTACATGGTGTCCTAAAACAAGAAATATCAGGTTGCAGACAATATGCGTGGGGCATAAGAGGCGTTATCTCCATCTCGAATCGTCTGTCACATCGATGAGAAGTATGGGAGGGATAGCGAGGATGACGAGTATGGCGAGGATAATGAGGATGTCGAGGATGATTGCATTGGTTTGCTGATCTGAGAAAAGCCTGTTCGAAAGATTAGTGATTCATCTCAACCATTCAGATGGAATCCAAACTTTCGTCGGTACTGGTATGTTGTATCATGAATATTTTTGAGAAATGTTTCGGTTAGAGCCTAGAGAGCGCCGTTTGCTTGCAGCCTGTGGAATTTTCAAGAATACTCACTGTGCTTGTAAGGAATGATATATGTAGATTGCCAGTATTATCTCGATACTGGTAACTACTGGAAGGTTGATATGAACAGCCAGAGGAGGTACATTTACCACTGATCGCGCTTAAGCAAAGGCGAAATGCCGCAAGATTGAAAGCTAATAACTGTCTTCTAGCTTGTTCTGGAGATAATTGCTGATTAGATGAACAGTAGACACTATGCTACTGGTTCAAGATAATATCAATTATGTATAGCGAGTCTGATAAAACTCAACGGATCATCCAGGGACGCTGATTTGAATCTAGAAATTTCGATGCGGCTCGCAACGTGGACTATTTCGAAAGTCGTTATTTTAAGATATCTCCAGTTTTCCAGGGGTGCGTTCTAGTAAACAGTTCAATACAGCCTCAGCATTATTACGGTCGTATCATTCAGGAAGAAGACGGCATATGTCACCGAGAAAAGGCGTTTTTTGATCTTGTTCAGAGCGACAATATTATATGATGTTACTGGAAGTACATTGAGTGATGTTGCGGCAGGCAAACAATGAGCTTCGGAGCTGAACCCGCCTCCGTTGTTGGATCATCGAGCGACTAAACATACAGGTACTTTATTCGTCCTAAACCTGCGTCTGTGAACGACGAGTATGTATAGTGACACGAAAAAGGAAACTTAAGCGCCCCGAAATTGTTACTGATATTTATCCAGCCGTTCCATCTCACTAAAATGATCAAAATGACAGTATATGAGGCTGTAGCTGCCTCTATATCAGCATCCTCGAGCATAGGATATAGCATAGGAAACATCTTACGGGCTCACGTGCGCATTTCCCAAGTTCAATGTTCTGAAACTCTAGAATATAACGAGGAATATTCTGCTTCACAGTTTTGGCAGCTGGCGCCTGAATCTTCAAATTAGTCTACTGACGAGCCTGAACCATAGCATTCCTCTTGTACATTTCTTGAGTCCCCAGAGCTGCTCCTTTCGCAATTCTATAGCTTGTCATAATATCACAAAGCTTCATGTGGCCCTTTAAATACACACTATCATTGAGACATCTATTAAGTCTTTTAGATAAGATAGGGGCACATGGTAACTAAACTTTAAATTTCAAGTTACAGTATAGATTAGATCGTAATACTTCAGAACAGCATATAAATAGCCTGTCGCGTTTATAGAATTTCGTTTATACGAGAAAAAGTTCCGTAGAATGGGGATTATGGGTTGACCGTAGGTCAAGGGTGTGAGTATATGCGCACTTGCCACTATGGTACTGGCAGAAGCGACGCACGTACATGGTATCTGTTTGTCAAAGTCGTCTGATTCTGACAAGTATAGATTAGTAGTATTACATGTGATGCGACCGTGAATTAGATGTCCTGTCGTCAATTGCTGAGTATTTCTAGCTGTAACTGTCAGTGGAAGGGGATTCCTAGAAACTTCATTTATCCAGAAATTCTGTTGGGCATAACGGCGAGTAACCAATTGTTGAGTAGCGCGGTGAGGGCAAGTGCAGTCCCGGGCCGCAGGCCTTAAGCAAGCCAGCTTAGGCAATATTATGTACTGCCATGCAGTAGATTGGGGAAAGGATCAGTATAAAGCAATTACGATGAGAGTGGATCAGAAGTTCCGACGAGGTGGGATCGGAGAATTTATCGGAGGTAAGCTGCTGAAACTTGATAGGATGCGAGCGACGTGAACCATCATTAGGTTGAAATGTCAAAGGACCCTGCGAGTTCAGCTGAAGTTTGCAGAAGGAAAGCTATGAGGGAGAGATAGTCAGTCAAAATACAGCGATTTGGAATTTCGAATCAGCGAGTTATTTCACATTAGATTTCATCATGATGTGTCTGAGAACAATGGAGGATTATTTCATTTGATTCAATTTGATATTTGGCAATGGTGCAACTCTGATTTGATGTGGATGTCTGAGGGTTTGGTAATTTGTGGAAACTCGATATCATCGCGGAAACGGAGTTTTCTCCGATGACAAGCACGGGGGGCGATTTCAGATATGATTAAATGATCGGCTCAGGAGATCCATCCGATGGGCTATCGAAACTTGAAGTTCTCAATATTGAATCTGAGATTCTGTGGGAGTGTCCATTTACAGAATAGTCTATTTAGCTTCGGTAGATCTGTAGGTTGAGTTTTGTGATTAGATTTCGAAAGCTGATAGATTTTTAGCTTCGAAGATTGATTTATATATGAGGAGGGCGAGCTAATTAGCGTTGGAAGCCATTTATTTGTTTGAATTTGCATTGTTCTAAACGCATTGCTGGCCCTTCGAGTGTGGTGATCCAAGTAGATAGAATCAGTGAGTGGATGGATGGATCATGGATGAAGAGATGCTTCTAAGGATGACATGTCCGCATGCGAACCAGTGTTTCTATATATTATTGGCCCAACTGGAGAGGAGAAGATGTATCTTTCTGAAACAGGTCGTCGGTAATGCTTGATACAATGGTAGATAGACTCCTTGAACTTGGTTGAGAACTTGAGGTAGCCTGCCAACTTTACGAAGAAGGGAGTTGATAAGAATATGAGTAATGATAGGTGCTCCAACGTCATCCGGATTTTAGAAAGATCACATTAGCTTGTGGATTCATTTTCGGATACCTACCTCTTAGATATTGATAGCTGACTCCGGTGGACCTGTAGCTGTGTGGCGCATGATTTTTGATGGCTGGAAAGTAGCTCGAGCTTCAAAAGATTTCTATTTATATGTGATATAGCAGCCACAGTCATTTTCGAGGTACAAGAAAATTTAATCAATAGATTGATTATAAGCTCTTGATTAGTTCGATCTAATCTCGATGTAAAAATATTGACTGCTTGATTTACAATTGAACTTTAAAAAATCACATGGTTTTGGTGACAAATCAGAGCAGTGTCTATGCCAGTGATCTGCCGCTGATCTGCCGGTGGGCTTGAAGTCATTGGCTTAAACGAAATAGGGGAGACATTCGTACTACGTTTAATGGGGTTTGACGAGGGCATGGCATGGAGTCCAATGAGGACATGCGTGTATGGCTTGCTCACACAGTCGGAAAAATCATTATGTCCTACAGATCTCACGTTGAGATTACCTTTAATTACACGAACTTCGCTGATATTGAAGTTGTAATTCAAATTGATAGGTGCCCGGTGTATTCATCTGTGCATTTTGAAAGCTTTGTACTTATTCGAATTTCATATCTGGGGTTTCCACAGTTTTTTGTTACTTCTCTACAGTAATATACATAATGATGAAATATAACGCATGTCCTAGACTCTCTGCAATCAATATGCGAGTACTTCTTATAACCTCTGATTGCAAAGTATGTGCGAGTAGGTCATACCTCCACCCTCGCACCCCCATTCATGAAAGTTTCTACCACCCTTGATTCTTCAACTGCTTCACTCTGCCCACAATGCCCTTGAATCCCTCCATAAAGTTGTTTCTCCACCTTTGTCGACGAAGTCTCTTCCTTTTCATACCACCTC
Organism: Botrytis paeoniae; assembly: GCA_004786145.1. Lineage (NCBI taxonomy): Eukaryota > Fungi > Ascomycota > Leotiomycetes > Helotiales > Sclerotiniaceae > Botrytis > Botrytis paeoniae. The sequence goes on along the minus strand of PQXI01000207.1, from coordinate 36,682 downwards.
TTTCGTGAAACCTCTGATGTGTTTGATCATGACGTACTTTATTCAATGCACACGAGGCCTCCAACATTCGGATTCCCCGCGATAGATCTATGTTAGATTTAATATCCACCGTTCGACCAGTTCGGGGCGAGAGACGCATTTCAGTTCGAGGAGGTTGAATTGGGTTTACCATCGAGGCAACCTCATGCATGAAATCCTCATGACTTCCTGTCACTCCAGTCTTCTTATTGGGAACTTGCATTCCTGCAAATTGTGTAGACATCCCTGGGGAGCGTGTCAAATTGCTGGAAGGATTGGAAATGGTGGGATTACTCAATCGGCTAAGAAGACTGGAGGATTTTAGTTCGGGCGATTGATAGGTTCGAGGAGTGTTGGTTCGCTTCTCTAATTGTGCAGAGGAAGATTTGAAGTGCGAAGGAGCGGTACGATGCTCAGGTTTTATCCAACTAAGGGTCTGGCTGATAGATTGCGTGCCGAGCGATTCAAGGGTATCTTCTTTTGGAGTGGGCGGGGATGCGGGAGAGCCATTAGAAGCTTCTCGAGTTGAAAGTGAAGGCGAGGATGTGGATGTTTCTGGTATAAAAGGCGCTCGGGTAGTGGGTTCTGAGCTTGGTGCGTATGTTCGTGAAGTTGTAGAAAGTGCCCGATGAGCTGTGGGAGTCCTTATTACATTCTGTCTGTTGGACTGTAATAGTTGGGCGAGTGGTGCATCTCTTGTGCTCGACCGAAATGCGGCCGATCCAATACGTCTTAACTCCATGATACTATATGAATATTAGATAAGTAACTGAGGATCTGCGAGAAAAATTAGACTCACGATGATTAAATTGAGAGGTCGTCAATAGAGATGTCGTTGATACCGGGGCCCGATGAACTTTTTTGGGGTGACGCGCTAAGAAATTTATATTGTCTGTGCGCTACGAATTTTGGATCCTCGGGATTTGAGCTGTGAAGTAAATATTACATTGTACTGCAAAAGAAATATTGATTGCGCCAGCTTCAATTACTCTTTTTCTTTATCGACTTCAATTACCAATTCTTAAATACTACAATTGCTACATTACACTTTCAAGGCTTTGATAATTATGTCGTATAATCCCTATGGTGGTAAGATAGCTAATGGCTTTGAATCTCCCTCATCTTTCATCATTTGCTAATGAATGTTTATCCGTCCAGCGTCGCCTTATGGTAGACCTCCAGGATTTGGCGGATTCCCAGGTCAAAATGGGTCTGCGCCTGGTATGGGGCCACCTCCGGGAATGGGTAAGAAACACTTGATGAATAAAGTATTGATTTGTTTAGCTAATATAAGGATGAATAGGACCTCCACCCGGCATGTCTGCGCCAGGTACAGCTCCTCCCCCCGGTTTACAGCAAGTCAACAATCCACAGCCTTCACGACCCGGCGGGATCCCAGCTAGTTTTCAACCTCCGACCAACATGCCGAATATCAACTTCAGCGCGCCTGTCATTAGATTAGGTACCGGTCCTGCGAAATCCAATACACCAGTTTCAGCCAATGGTTCAGGTATAGACCCTATGTCTGGAGGAGGGTCAGATAGAGCTACCGCGTATACCCAGAACGCACAGAGAATGGCATCGATGAGAGAAAGTATCATGTCTTTAGTGCCGCCTACCAAGGAAGAGATCGTAAGAACTATATTTGTGGGCGGTATTACGGAAGGGGCTGGCGGTGACGAGGGAATAGAGAGGATTCTGAGCTCTGCAGGTAGACTACGCAGATGGGATAGAGCTATTGATGGAGTTGGGAAGGAATGTAGTTTCGGATTTGCGCAGTATGATGATGCGGAGAGTTTGGCTACGGCTGTGGAAATTTTGAAAGATATTGAGATTCCAACCAAGAAACAACCGCCTTTTGATGGTACTAAGAAGGATGGGGAGGATGAAGTAGAGAAGAGCAAATTGCTGGTCTTTGTGGATGATAATTCTTTGAACTATTTGGAGAATCATCAGGCTTCAAGAGCCGATGATGCTACAGGTGACCAAACGCGTCTCGATGCGGCTAGAATAGGGTTGAAGGCGGTACTTTACGAGCTATTTCATCCACCTATGTTCGTTAAGGCTGAAGAGACTTCAGAGGATATTGCTATGCAGGATGCAAATGTGGGTGACAACGTTGAAGTTGTTAACATTCCATTGGCAGTAGACGATGAACTTTCGGATATTCCAGCTGAAATGAGAGAAACGGTTGCACAAGAAATTGCTGCTTTCAGAGATAGAAGTAATAGACGAGATCTTGAACGTCTTAAGCGCGAGGAAGAAATGGAGGCATTAGAAAGGCAAAGAAACGGTGCGCCCCGACCTTCACGCCTTGCTTCCCCCGGGCCACAAATTCCCAGTGGACCTTCTGCTGGTTCGAATAATATTCCTCTTGGACCTAGAGGTGTACCTAATGCACCTTCGGGCCCTAAATTCCAAGGCCAACAGATACCACGAGACTATCAAGCTGGTGTCAAATTTGTTAATGGCAGTGGTTCCAATGGTGGATCCGGCGGGGACAATTATTATAGCCGCGAAGATGAGGAAAGTGATGCTAGCGATGAGGAACTCGAGCGACGAAGAAAGTCGAAAAAAGAGGCAGAACTTGAGAAGCAATATCTCGACCAAGAAAGGCGCTGGCTTAATCGTGAAAAATCTCGCACAGCTGCCGTTCAACGAGAAAAAGAACGTGAAGACGAGGATGTTGCGAATGCGGATGATCTGAAACAGAAGATGGCTGCAAGACTCAAGGAATGGGACGATGATGCCGAGGCTGCTCGCAAAATTGATCCATATTATGTTGACAGAAGTCTCTGGGTTCGAAATCGTGCAATCTATGTTCAACGCGAAGCTGCTGCCGATGAGAGAGATAGAATTGCGGAACAACATGAGAGACGCCGTGAGACGTCAGATAAAGAGCAAGCTAGAGGATTGGCAGACTCGTTCCTCGACCGTCAAGCTGAAGAACTCGAAACGAGATCTTCTCGCATGGCTCAACAGCCTTTCAAATTGTCCCTTGGAGCTGCGGCTCAAAAAGCCCAAAAGGCAGCTCCACCTCGACGCACTGTTGCTGAAGTTGAAGGTCTCCTTGAAGATGAGGAAGAAGCCGATAATACATCGAAACGTACACTCATCCCAATTAAATTCGATCCTTCGACAGCAGCGGCTGGTCTTTCTGATGAAGAACGTGATCAGGCGGTTCGACAACTTGCACAAGAGATACCTACAGAGAAAGAGGGACTTTGGGCATGGGATGTTAAGTGGGACTTTGTGGATGATTCTGTGATCGTGGAGAAGTTGAGACCATTCGTTGAGAAGAAGATTGTGGAATACCTGGGAGTGCAGGAACAGCTTCTTGTGGAGGTTGTTGAGGAGCATGTTAGGACCAGGGGCAAGCCACAAGAATTAGTGGAGCAATTGGAGGGGGTACGTAATTCTATTTTGCTTTATCTTGTGGATTTTTGTTGCACATTTACTAACAATCTTATAGGCATTGGATGAAGAAGCAGAAGTTCTAGTGAAGAAGCTTTGGAGAATGGTCATTTTCTTCTCGGAGAGTGAGAAGAGAGGTCTTTCCGCATGAATCTTAGCCACCATATCAAATTCAAGGAAGGTTTCAAGAAGTAGCGTTTGAAAAGCATGATACGGCGTTAACCCAATCTATCACGGGAAAAGGAAGATTGTATTTGGGGAAGAAAAGGGGCATGTTGTTAATCGCAAGTAATTGCCGAGACAAATTTTTGAAAATGACAGGCAATGGTCTTGCCTGCAACACACTGCCAAATAGCATGTACATTAAAAAATAATAGTAAATATCATAGGTGCATGACTACTTGGCATCTTTCAATTTTCAATTCATATTTGTAGCGGGTACTTGAGATATTGCCCAAATTGAGGTCCTGGAAGAAATGATCGCTCATCATACCCGCTTTTGGAATTAATAAATACATCGTCGATGCACCCGCGGGCATTCATCCGATTTGTGGATGAATAAGCCCGGTCATGCAAGCCAGCCATCAGTGGCTTCTAAACTTTATTCCCTTGGTTCGCCACTTTCTCTTAACATAGGATGTCAAAATGAATTTTTAGCTAAAGATTTGATTCGTGGGCACGGCAGGAACATTTGATCAAAATCACCAGGGTTGGCGAATCTGCAAATCCTCCGAATGCCCCGCATATGTTTACCCCATAGGCAATTTCAATGCGGCATTTAAAAGTCGCGATATATTTATAATGCGACTTGTTGAACATTAAATTCGATATTCGTATTGCAAGCCAAGAGTTGTCCAGTATCTTGTCAAACATGAAGTTACACGATTTTCTCATTTTCTCGCTTCTCTCCTTCCCCCCCTCTTCGGCAAAATTATGTCACATGCCCTATAACTCCTCCCCCTTGATCGACGACGCACCAGCTATCACCACAGCTGTTAATCTTTGTGGTCCAAACTCTACAATTCTTTTCCAACCAAACGTCACGTATAATCTACTCACTCCCCTCAGTTTCAAAAACCTTACGAGTGTTAAGTTTTCGTTTGAGGGCAATATCAGTTTGAGTGAGAATGTAACGGCGGTACAGCTGGTGGTTAACAATACACGTATTTATCCTGGAAGATGGATTACGCTTAAGGGGACAAATGTGACTTTTGAGGGCAGTGAGGAGGAAAGTGGTGGTTGGTTCTTGGCGCATGGGGAGAATTGGTGGAGTAGTCCGTGGGACTCGGTGCAAGGAGGACGGCCGCATTGGTTCGGGTTTACGGTTACGTATGTTTAAGATGTTGCCTTTTTAGCCCTCCTTTTATCGACAGGCTTTTGCTAATCTTTTTGGAAGTGATCTTGTGATTCGCAATCTTAAGATTCTTAATCCTGTGGCGTGGGTGTTTTCGATAGGGGGAAGTAATGTCGAGATGAGAAATGTCTTCATTGATGCTAGGAGTAATGATGGATTTCCCTTTAATACTGGTATGTATCTCCTCCATTCACATTCATTTGAGGATGATTTGTTAGAATATGAAATATTAAATGAACGAATAGATGGAATTGACCTCTCTGCATCTAACGTCCTGATCGACGGGTTCGAAATTCACAATGGTGATGATGTGATCAACGTCTCACCTCCCGCTACAAACGTCACAATGCGCAATGTCATCGCCTCCGGAACGCACGGGCTCTCCGTCTCCTGCTCTTCGGGCACAGGTGGTAATTATACGTTTGAAAATGTGTATATTTATGATAGTTTGATGGCAGCAAGATTCAAGGGGGCGATAGGTACAACGTGTAATGTGAGTAATGTGACGTGGAGAAACATCGAGGTGAAGAATGTTAGCTACCCAATCCATTTTATCGAGGATTATTATGATCAGGAGAAAGGTATTCCGAGCGGGACGAATACTAGCATTGCGGCTTATGCAAAGGGGTTTACATGGGAGGGAATTAATGGGAGTGTGGCGGCAGTGGTTGGGGATGCGAGTTGTGTGAGTGATCCGTGTTGGTATGCTACTACTGGTGAGTCTTCCCGCTTTGATCCTTTGAGAAGTCCAAGTTCGGTGCATAGAGAATTTGTAGGTTAATGATGTATAGATGAATCGCCAAAGAATGGGTTGTATCTACTTTGTCATGATAGTGCTCATTGCGAGGACTTCCACTTAGAGGGCATTGATTTGACTACTGCAGTAAGTCAACTACGAATATTTGCGAATGTTCTTTGTTACTAATGGAATTATAGAATGGGACTGCGGCGGGAGAGATATGTACGGGGTTGGAAGGTGTGGAGGGTATGGGGGTTACTTGTGTGAATGGAACGATTACAGCGAACTGATTATCTAGGCCGGTCTTCACTCTCGCGAGTGTCACTTGACTACTAGGCGACTATAAACTTTCAAATAGCTACGTAGATCTATCTAAAACTCAGTGATTCAACCTAATACACATCTTACTAGACGTGCCCTTCGAATCTGGTGTACCTGGGTTTGACCGCAAATCTGCATCGGCAAATCTGAAATTACTCCTGGACGATCTTACATTGTTTGGATGTTTCAAAATTCTCAATATATTATTATATTCTATCAGAAATATGTTGTTTTTGAATGGGTATTGACTGCTCAGACTTTCAAACAAAGGGAGCAGGCAAGTCTGAAGAAACATGGATAATTTGGAGATATGTGGAAGTCACATCTCTAAGATAATCAGTGAGGCTTGAATGGTCAAAAAAGATGCTGCAACTCAACAATGAAACAAACATTGTTATACTTATGACAGGATACAAACTAACATTTGAAAGGCCATGTTTGATACCTACTGGGGCTGTTTGCATATATGGGTAAGGACTTCCATTGTTTTGTTTGCGAGCTTTCCATGGCTGTTCTAAGGGAAAGTCGTTTGATAGATTCAAGTGAGTTCCGTTCTTTGATTTATCTTTGTGCATCTCATTGGGGTGTCGTCTCAATTCACTAGAACACATGTTATGAAACCACCTCTTTGGCTCATTCATTTAGTGGGAATGTAGAAGCATATAAATTGATTCCATTTCTTCCCATGGCCACAAGATTATTTTATGGAATTTCTGGTTGAGAAGAATCAATAGAGTCGGCAATTCGGTTGGCTGAGTTAAAACTGACCTTCCCTAGACTTCACAAGATATTGCCTCTCCCTCTGTTGCTCCTATTCCACGATCTTACAACTTCTCAAAATGCTAGGACCGACTAGATTTAATGTAAAGCCCTTTTTCTATCCATTTGGAAATATACCAGCAATCAATTTGTTACAGTCTCGGCGCTCTGCTTGCGAGAAGGATGATGCGGTAAGAGTATTGTTGTTGGGATGTGGCGATCCCAGAAACTTGTTGTTTACCCTGTGGTGCAATAAAGGTGAGGCATCATGTTATCTCAAGATTTAACTCAGAGCATGCGCAAGTATTGATGCTCTATTCTGTAGATGAACCGATAAAATGGGAGTTCATGTGTTGCGATTCAGAACGCGCAATTCTGGGTATGCCACCCCCACCTCCTTCCTTTTTCCTTTCAAAATCACACATTAATGAATCTTTGATATAGCGCGCAACATTCTTCTCTTCTCTCTCATCATTAACAACGAATCCTATGCATCGATCTGGAATATATTTTACCATTTCTACATCACGAACACCGACAATGCCGTGCTACAGAAACAGATTTGCAAACTTCTTCAGCAATCGGCAAACCTAGAAGTATGGTCATCTTCAAGCTATGGCGCATCGATCTGTTTCATGAACCAAGACACATTGGATCAAGTTCGGGAAATGTGGTCTCAGTACCTCGAGGTTGCAAATCTTAGATCAGATTCCAAGGAACGAGATCACTTCGAAACAAATTTTAAATCAGAGGTCAATTCAACCATGAGAGATCAATATGTTACAAATAAGGATATCGAGGTCCAGGATGTCTGTGGTCGGAAACAGTATGCATCTGCTCTTCGTTCAGCAGGTGGCGATTGGGAAAGTGCCATCCAAACAGTGGTCGACGCCTTCGATGGATTTTGGGACCACGGTGTAATCGCGGGGAACTCGCATGATGTGGAAGCTTTGAAACAAGACGGTCAACTTGTGAATCCGCTGATGGCACTTACCTCTGCAGGAAACGTATTTGCGATATCTTCGAGCTCGGATCCTCTTTTGGGGTTTCGCCTCGCAAGCGCCTTCGATGATTGGAATTCTTCCCAGGGGAAATTGGCAGAAGCTGTTGTGAAATTAGCCAAAACTCAATTTCAGGAGTGGTGTACGAGCTTTGGGGAAAGGGTTCTTGAGAAAGAAATAGCCATACGACTCTTTTGCGGCGACGCTTTGAGATTCTCTTACGCGCTACAAAGCTTGGGAGGTGATGGAACCCCAGAAACTAAACTGCTCAGCTTATTTACTACGGCGTGGCGTTCAACTCTACTGATTCTTGACAATCCTGGTACGACAAGTGGCATTCATACATTTGACGTCATCGACACCAATAATCTGGCTGATCCGCTTGACATTCTGAATCTGTTGCCTGCCATAAAGCCATTATTGTCTCGTAAGGCAACCTCAGTCGTGTTTACTGAGACGCTGTTTTTATATACCAAAGACCCAGTCAACATACTATCTCATATCCTGTGTTGCGATATCACAACCTTCTCACTACTTCTGGGGCTGGCACCGTCCGGTCACTTATTCAATTTTACCACATATGCCGTTGGACTGGATTCCCAACGACAATTTTCTGTCCATCGAAATAATAATGATAGTTATCATATGCGAGTTGAGTGGAGATATCCAAATCTAGACGATCCAGCCTGTAGAGAATTGATCTTTGAACCGCATGAACTTGCCCTTTTCTTCTTCAAGCTCTACCTGAAGATGTTTGAAATTGAATCCATGTCACCAAACACCGGAAGAGGAATCCATCGTCTAAGATACAATCTCCTAGGGTTTTCCGCTCTTGTTTGCCTAGCGAAAGGTTGTGTCAAGAATGATCAACTGTCAACTTTTGGAGACTGTCTTCTCGGACATATCGAGAAGAAGGATAGTTTGCGTGTCGGTGGTCTCCAACTTCTCGAGTTATCTTTACAATTTTACCAACTAGGTATTTGTTCTCAGCTCTTTTTACTGGAAATACCTCATCAAATCATGCTCGCAACCCAGAAAGACTTCACAAGTGCTCCGTTGAGTTTACGAAATGAAGAAGCTGATGTGGGCCCACTTGATCAAAATAAATTTCCTCGCCTGGTTTGGATCTCTCTGAGTGTTCCACGCGAGATCCTTGAAGCATTGAAGATAGATAACGAGTATGCCACGGTTGGGCTACAAATCAAAATCCGGCATACGAAAAGTAAGACCGAGGCCATCTTCATGTCTCTTCAATGTTTTTTTGGTAGTCTGGTCAAACGAGCTGATTATAATGATGCTTACGATGTCACTGAAGATCAACAGGGCTTGAAGGGGACATCGGACTTAATTGTGACATGTGCTGTACCCTCATTGGTATTGATGATAGAGTCCAGAGACTCCACACGAATAGAGTTAGCATGTTTGAGCAACAGATTGAGTGCGAACTGTATTTACGGCGGGGTTATATGTAGCTATAGCCTTGATGAAGATAACGTTTTGATTCTAAGAGAGCCGCCAGGCGTCGGATTTCAATCTGATGCAACGGATCATGCAGGCATTCTACGCACATCTTCTGCTTCTCAAAAGCCTTGCTTTTTTCGAATGAGAGACGGTCTTTCAGTCGAGACTCTGGAAATTCAAAAGAGTTTCGAGCGTTTGGAAACCGAAAGTGCCATCAGAGCCCGCCAAATATCTCCTTGCGCCATTTCCGAAAGATTCAACGGCTTTGAGATTGGCCAGATCCAATTCCCATATCCGATCACACTCCACAAAGCGATAGTTGATACTTCGAACAAGGTGAAAACATTGGTTGCTGAGCCGAGTTTGACTTTAGATAATACAGGTTACACACTGAATCCATTTCCAGTTGTGTTGGATGGCTCAGATGCTTACCCTCTCACACTTCCCAAAGTAAACATGAATCAGCAGCCAATCATATCTAGTACTGGTCGCGAAACTGGAGAATAGGTTTCGAATCTCATGCATAGCATGTTCTGCGCACAAGAGCGCTCTTATTGGCGCGGATCTGATACTGTGCCCCAAGAAGATGTTCCTACTCTATTCTCAATCAAAAGCTACATCCACAACATGGCGGTTTCCTTCGTTCAACCATCTTCGCTAGGTCGAAAGCAGACGTTCTTATTTGGTTCTGGTGATCCACGTAGTACCTCGATGATCATCTTTGTCTCGGCTTTGCGACATAATATTGATCAGAGCTCGGTTGTTCTGGATGCATATTTACTTCCGCTAACAGCCGAATCCTCCCCAATCACTTCCGTAATCAAGAAACTACTAGCTCATAAAACCACTCAACCAATTTCCTATGGTATGAGAGACGTAGATGAGCAACTAATGAGACGAATGCTTCCGGCAACCGTAGAAGCATGTCGAAAAGACTGGGACCACGGTACAGGTTGCAAATACCGACAATATGGCTCAGTATCCTCGTACACTGAATCAAATCAGTCATCAATCTGCGCGTGCGGAGAAGGAAAATATGCAGAAGGCTTTCCGCGGGTTGAAGGATGGAAAATTCTTAGTAAACATGTTACGAGAATTGCCCTTATGCCATTATCGACGGTGGATTATGTTGAAGCTCATTATTCGCAAGAAGAGCATGATAAGTATGAGAAAGGAATGATTTCAATGTCGACCTCTCCAAATTCTCGCATAGATGAAATAACACGGACATTAGTTGGTCAAATTGCTCTGGTTGACCCCAGAGAATGTCAAAATTGTGGCAATATTCCACAGGAAGACACTGTGCACAAGAAATGCGCGAGATGTAGAGGAGTGAGATGTTATAGTCCGGCATGTTAGAAGGCAGACTGGAAAGAACATAAGAAAGTATGTAAAACTGCAACGGCTGGCACTTGAGTCATATGTTGTTTCGCCAATTGATGGCTATCAGATCCTGATTTAAATCATTAAATTCTGCTCAAGTGAATCGAAAGTTTTCCACTAGCATATATCATCCAAATTGCATGACCACAACTGTCCTCGGTGCAAATTATATTTTTAAATATATCCTGTGAAACAGTGCTTGCTAGATACCAATTCTCTGGTTAAGGCGAGATATCTATTCGTCCTATTTCTCCAAGTCCTTATTTCCCGCTCTAAAGTCTAACTTCAACGAACTTTGGCCGACAATAGTCGAAGAACTCGATAACACCGGTAATGAAGGCAATGTTAACATTCGAAAATCTCTCTGTGAGAAAGAAGGCTGTAGTTGCAGATTGGTTGACGATGGCGATGACAACGATGATTGTGACAAAGACACAGATACCTCTCTTACAACACCGTAAGTTCTCCCAAATATTTCAATCCCCCCCGAATGAAGCATCCACAGCCCCACAACGTCAGCCAAACATCCGCATACAAGTATCCCTATTTCCGTACACATTGCAATATAATAAGGCAAAGTTAGTTGATCAAGTCTCCTCGTATCAATGTTGCACATCAAATATAAAATGCATCCAGCAGTGATCCATTTCGGAATTTCCCTCCAGATCATTTCCTGTAGAATTGTGCTTTGGGTCGCTATTTGTTTCTCCTTTGGGAGGAATTGATAGTTTCCGCGCTGGTAGTGGAATATTTTTATAATTTGTTGCATGGTCGGTACTAGGTATGATAAACACAGAAGACATAGAGATATTACAATAGACCTAGACGGAAATGTTATTTTAGGGTTTTAGGGTTTGGAGTTGGTGGGTTTGCGGATCTTGGGGTTACGAACCATGTTTGATCGGATCCAGTGACGGCCATTGCGCATGTGGTTATGAAAGCAAGGAAATCTAAGTACTGAATGGCGAGGGAGAGTAAGAATACGGCATTGGTGTTGAGAATTGACATTGTGAATGTTGCTGTCCGGTTTGATGAAGATGCTAAGCTAATGAGGGGACTTTTAACTTCGGATACTTGAGGCTGAGCTTGGATTTAAGGCTGAGATTTTGCTTTTCTGTATGTTTTGCATGGGAGAATGTGATATATAGACTCACGGGGAACTAGTTTTTCTCGGGTGAGCAAGGGGGATCCTGAGCTCGCTTAATTTTCTAATGAGCTACGTGACACATGTTTTCTGAGCCAATGGAACTTGTGTGTACTTCTTTATGTCTCTCCATCCCGAAAAAATGTCTCATATGCATTCTAATTTTATGCCAATAGGACTAATCAAGATTTCGCCACATCGGAATGAAAATCATGCATGAACGCCAGAATCTAGACCCAAACGCCACTTCCACACCTGAATCTGCATTGTAGAAAACCCTCCATATCAAAGATAAAACATAACATTGCTGATCGATGGATGCCAAGGATTTTTCCACCCATCTGGTAGCTTTTGTGAAGCATTTGGTTTCCAAACGAGCGTGTTTTCTCCATAAACAGCTGCCCTTTGTGTTCCATCCATATCGTCCGTGCTGTTCTTATCATGATAACCCTCTAATATGGGCTTCAAATAACATCTCACGCGGTCGCACAGCATATCTGCATAGCGCGCTGGTGTACAGATAGATAGAGCTTTGAAAGCGCGAGCGCCGGTGTAACAAAGCTTGTTTGTCTGCGTACAATCAGTTAGTGCATCTAGTGGTGTGGGTCTCGAAATCAACAGGAAACTCACAATATTCATGATATCCTTTGGAGTTGTCTTGTAATCAAGATCATCGTAAATCACAACATACTGAGTACTTCTAGCCGTGTCGAGTGGACTGCAATGGCTCTGCAAGTAGAAACTAAAGTGATTGGGTGTCACGACCACCGCATCGATAATAGTTCCAGCAACTAAATTTGGATCACCTTTCACTAAAGTCAAAGGGTAAAATCTGGCATGATGTCGCTTGATTGCAACGATAAGGGTGAGTTTAGGTTTCCATTTCTCACGCTTGGCTACTTTTGGAAAGGCGTCTCGGAGTGTTTCCTTGAGATTGGGTTTTAGTTCCATGTATGCGTCAGAGCATCCATCGAAAATTTGTTGTTTCTCGTGATGCCGAACCATGCCAAACTGACTTTCGCTCACTCCATCTCGGTAGAAAAGAATGTGGTCGGGAAGAATTTGTGGATATATGCCACCAAGCCCTGGTTTTATGTTTCTTAAAACACGTTCGGCCCAGGCAAGAAGTCTCTCTTTCATCATTCCTCGAAGGTCCGAAATATACTTTAGGAGCATATGTTAGCAATGCAAAAGACATGAAATGAATGAGTACATGTACCTCTTGTTTTCCTTCCTGGAGTCGTGCAGAGCCGAGATATTGGAATCGGCTATCATCGTTGGTGGCCACTACAGCAGCTATGGAAGGGCATCCTTCCTCGTCTCCAGGATGCGTGACATCTGCCCCAACAATCATAGTTCGGGCTTTGATGCCACACCGATTGCTTACTTCTTGATTAATGCCACCCAATTTGAGATTAAACTTTAAGCTATTCGATCATTGTTAGTAGATCTTCATGTTGGAAATGGTGGGAGATTGTGATACACCTGATATTACCACATCTAGCGCGATCCCCTGCCCCCGAAAGATTTTCTTCCACCACGCAAACTGTCGGGATGCCAATATCACAATCTGCCCATCTCTTTGTTTCTGGATAGAGCTTGCGACTTCGGTTTGGAAGCACAACCATGATCAAGGGCACGATCTTCGTGCCTTCAATGACCGGCCGTAGAGCACTTTTGAAAGTATTAGCGCAAGCTTGGCGATATTTTTCGGGTTCCTGTGCTTCGTCAGGAACCAATGCTTGATAAAACACACGCTTCGAAATCTGCTTAAGTCCAAATTCATTCAGAGATCTGACTAAGGTATCAGTGATTATCTCCATATCTTTCTGCTCATACTCTTGAATATGATCATATCTCAACCACAGAACGTAAAGAGTCGTGTTTCCAGTACCCGGTTTACGGCATTGCTTGAATTTCATTTCCCAGGAACTGTCACGAGCTGGAACTTTGTCAGTCTCGCTAAGTAGTAATGTCGGAGCCTCAAGGGTTCCCGCTTCGATCTCGACAAAGTTTGTGTCTGGTGTAATTCCAAATGTCTAATTTTAGTGGACGAGGTTAGTGGATAAACAAATAAAGTAATAAGCCTCTGTAATATATGCAATACTATTCTCACCTTGTAGAAGGGGCCATTCTCAAGGAAGCCCAATTCTGCCAATCTCGTCTCCTTGATAGAAACTTTACTCTGCTGGGGAGTCTTTGTGGCATCAATCATAGCAGCAACATAAGGCTCTGGTAGACTCTTCTTGACAATTTGCCATTCAACAATTTTCAAATGATCTGCTGGAAACCAAGTTGGCTTTGCTTTGCTTCCTACGTTGATGCACCGGGCATTTTTGTCGAACACAGTCTCAGGGTATGCTAGGTGACTGTCAACAACTTGAGATCTCATAAAGAACAACCAAGTGAAAGAACTTACTAGCATTCATGTAAGCATGAACTGACATCTCTGTACCATCTTTCATAAACTTAGTCTCTGATACACTACGCGGCGCAATACTTTTGATGTTGAAGACTTTTTGCCTGTTCTTTTCGTGAATGTCAAAAACAACACGAACTCCCTTCAGAAGTCTTCCAAAATCACCCCAAGCCTTCGGGTTTGATTCTATCCATTTGGTAAGATTGATCGGAGAAAAGAACGCGGATGTTGTCACATTAATATTGAGCAGAACTGAGCCCTTCGCAGGCCTCATTGAGCTAAAGAAACCACGATGTATCTGATACAAAGGCACCTTGTCTATGAAGCATCGGGCAGAGAGCGCATCTTCTCTTCGGTTTTGAGACATCCATCTCTCGTCATCAGCCACAAAGCTATGTGGGTAGAACTTCTTGCCCACGCGACCTCCTTCGAACTGAGGGGAATTGACCTTCTTCCAAGAAATTATGTTCAGGAACTTTAATCCCTCTTCAGGGTGGTCGAGGGGTGTATTCTTAGACTCGACATGGTCTATCAAGGCCTTGACATTAACCAATCCGAGGAATGTCAATGAAGAGTTCATATTGATCGGGTTGTCATCGGGTCCGCTGCGCGTATGTGGTGTTGGAAGCGAGTATCCAATCTTACTCAAATCATGCTTACCTAGTGGTTCATTAGAGACAATGAAGGAGTTATAGTCGGTAGCCCAGCTGATTGATTCGAATAGATCTTTGTTTTCCTCGAGAAGCCGCGTAATTAGATAGCGCTTGGTTTCTGGTCGTGTAGGTACGAACCCTTTGGGCTTTCCGCGAGAAACTATTCTGCCAAGGCAAACCGAGTACTTCAGGATCTGCGTCTCGCTGTTCAGACCAACCTTGTAAAAGTTTGCGTTAATCTTAGTAGATGAATCCCAAGTTTGGCTCTCGGCTTTGGGGATTCTCCGAGATTCTTCATCATATAAGCTTTGAAGTTTCTCTTCCATCGTTCTGTTATCGGCAACAGGCTCGGGTAGAGGTTTTGATAGTCCAGCGGTGTTAGCTGAAGCTTGAGACGCTGCACTTGATACTGCATTGGACTGAGGTCCATATTGTCTTAACCATGCATCTCGCGCGTTGGGAGTAAATCTATCTGCAATATCTTGCCCAATCTCAGAAATCTTCTTGCCACCCAGCTCAGGACATTTGTTCTTTGGACACGCAGCATGGCCGCATGATTTACAACTTTTTCCAACGCTTTCTGTGCAATTCCTACTTTCGTGTGGAGATTCGGTGAGTTCGAAACAGTTGTCGCACATCTGTTGGCTATACAGTGGGTAAGGTTTATCGCATGCCAATACCGGGTAGTCATGTGCTTCCTTCTTGCAGCATTTCGAGCAGTCGAATAGTCTAGCCATGTCGAAGGACGGATTCTACCCTATGAAACTAGGTTTAAATCGAAAAGAAAGGAAGGTAAATTAATCAAAGTGGTCTGAATCAGACAGCTGATACCCCAGAAGTCCTCAAACTAGATCCTTCCGAATGAAGATGCTGTCCCTGAACATTCGTGGTCGGAAAATGAGCACAACTTATACTTCCAATTCCATGCTTGTGCATCAACACCCACCATTTGCCCCCCATGATTGCCCTCATCATGAGAAAAAACTGCACAAAGCTTGCGCTAATTATCACAAGCTTTGTGAAGACAGATGTGCAAAGGGATTCTTATATTTTTTTGATTTGTTCAAGACATGGTGGATTGTCACACATAATTCCCGCTACTTGCCTTACGGGAGGCTTTTGGTATAACAATCGATGATACATGGCTCTAACAAAGCTCAAACCAACTCTTAGTTTAACGATGTGCCATTCTGTAGCCAAAAAGAACTAGAAGTCATATCACCGGCCCCAGAGACGCGGTCCATTCTTGCAAGTAAATTTCTTTTTGATGTCGAAACAGTTGAGAAGCAGTGTGCTAAAGCATCCCGGGCGAATCTGGTGGATATATAACACGGAAATTGTCTCATTGAAACATACAGATCGAAGGCCATCAAGAGGATCATTCCAGGCTCGAGGGTAAATTCAGACTGCTACGCCAGCCTGCGATTCTTTCTTCCTCAGTATTCGTGATTAAATCCATGGAACCCCCACAGATGGATCAAAATCGTCAGAAAGGGCGAATTCGACAGTTTGATGGGACGAAGTTGAAGAATCAATTCACATTGGATCGGAATGCCATATTTCTGAACGCTAATGGGTAAGCAGACAATACACATTGAAAGCCACCATGTGAGAAACGCCGTGTTGTCGGGGGTGGCGAATAATCCTGATACATTGCGAAATGAACCAGGGGTCAGCTTGCAAATACCGACCGAGGGAATTGAAGACAACATCTCTGCAGATATCAGAGTGGGAGGTGAAGAATGAGCTCACCATTTTTTGGCGGCTGAAAATATGCATGTGTAAGTCAATTAAAATGATCTACCTAATTCGCTCTTTTGACATGTAAATCATTCTTCGCCCTTTCTCAAATCAATCGCTGTAACAGTCGACCCGGCTTGATCCTGATCAGCTCACACAGGCATAAGTTTAACCATGTCAGAGTATTAGTATTGGTTGAGCCCCCTACTAAAATCTCAATTGAACAAAATAGGAAGGTGTGGCGTTCATAACGAATTTCATTTCTCATTAATCATAAGCCGTTGTGATACAAAAACCCCATTCACTGATTCGTCATAAACGTTGTGGCTGCTCAATGCTGCTCAAAGATCATGCCACATATTTACAGCTTCTGCTTCTCCTTCTTCTTGCACATCATTATCCATGATTCTCCTATTCCTGGCCGGCGTCGGGCTCAAAGCGATCCTTGGCCTACTCATGAAAGCGTTCTTGTAATCCGCATCCACACCCATCCCCATACCCTCATCCATGTCCTCCAATTCATCATCCTCGCTTTCCATCATAGATGATATCATCCTATCCTTCGCTGGAGTCGGACTAACAGCAATTCTCGGTCTACTCATGAAAACACTGGCATAATCGACATCATTTCCATCCATCAACACCTCTCGATCAATTGCTGGCGTGGCTGGAGATAATGAATCTTCTTCCTCTTGAACAACCCTTGGAAAATGCGATTGTCGCTGTTTCCTCTTTTCCTCTTTGATACTTTGCCTTCGCTCTAACTGTGCCTTCTTTTGGGCTGCCTCAAAGCCTGCCATAGACTGACGTGTGCGTTCTATCAAGTCCGCATGTTTTTCTTCTTCCGTCACAGAAGACTTGACAGGTGTGGCTCTAGACTTAGAATTTAGAGTGAGACGATCCATATCTGGAAAATCATCAAAATCATCGTTAAGATTGGATTTCGAGTATCGTGGGTTCGAACGGGCCATGGTAAGACGGGTACGTTCTGCTAACGACAGCGAGCGTTTCAACTTTTGCGGCGATGGGGATGCAGCTGATATAGATTTTAAAATCTGTTCTGCTTGGCTGAGCTCCGGAACAGGTCCAAGAGGGTTTTCAGAGGCTTGAATTGATCTTGAAGGAGATGGACTTGGCTGTGATATCATTGTATGTCTCCTCGTGATTGATAAGGGTGTCTCAGCTGAGGTCCTTCCAAATTCACGTTCTGGGTCTTTGCCAAAGGAGACGGGGCGACGGGATGATCTCATAGCGCTTGGAGTGGCAGATATATAGTCATCTTTGATAGTCGACGTTACAGTTGTGGCCTCAAATAATTTCTCGCTAGCGACGCCGAGATCGTCCGATGCCTGTCCAGGCTGAATGATTGATGAAGACCGAATAGGAATTGGTCTGTGGGATATTCTCGAACGTGGTGTACTGATCGATTCATTATCGTGGCTACGAGAAGTCGAAACCTCGGCAGCCTCATCAAGAATCCCCACCGAGACAGGCGAATGGTCGGGAGATACGTTGGTTGATGGAGATATGTCCCCATCCTGATTACTTGGTGACAATGACTCTTTGTTTAAATCAATAGAAGGCTGGTTAAACCTTTTATTCGAGCCACCCTGGATGATGCTTTCTTTGGAAAACGCCTTTTGCTTAGATACATCATTCAACGCATTGCGAGTTCGTTCCATTAAACGAGCATATTCATCTCGAATGGGGATGTTTACGGAACTGGAATCCTTTGTAGAATACTTCCCGATTTGTAATGTCTGGTGATCATTGAAACCAAGATTGATGCCCTTCTCCTCGACAGGAACTGCCTGTACCTTCTTGGTGGGTGATTTGGTACCCTTTCGAGTCAAAGTCCGTCCAAATTCTTGCCATCTAGCCAAACGGCTCTCCTGATTTTGTACTCGTGCCTCTAGCCGTTTAACGAGCCCGGTATCATTCTTTCCTTCTATGTCTGCAACAGTACCATTCTCAATCTGATCCCAAAGCTCATCAAAACGCTTGGCCAACAGTCCCTCTCTACTGGGCCTATTGTCTCCGTAAAGAATCGTTTCCAGCCACTCGTTACTACCAGACCAATTCTTGCGAAATTTATTTTGCAACGATCTTAGATCTCTGTCGGATAATCCAGTATGGCCTTCTCCTTCATTCATCTCATGGTTCAGATCTTCCCGTCGCTTTAGAGTTCGTTGATCACTGAGCTCAAGTGTTCCAGAAAAGTCGCTATATTTGGCTCTTAGATTGTTCTTCTCGGCAATATGCTTGCCCAAAGATTTCTTGTGTGCTAATATCAAGGCCGAAAGTATTGTTCTTTCTCCTGTGTATGAAAAGTTCTCCAGTGCCAGTTGTTGGGCAAGAGCTTCGTATCTTCCAGAGGTGTCTTCCTCAACGACCCTTTTCAGAACAGCGTTTGAGAATACCGCCAAAACTTCCTCCAGCCTTTCACCCTTGCATTCGTCCAACATGGTTTTCCTCAGTACAGTATCTCGTCCAAGGACTCCATTCTTCTTGGCCTGATCGAGATATCGAAACAATGCGGTGCGCAGATTGAGGGACTGGAGAGGTTCGAGTGGTGGGAAAAATGGTTGTAACTTCTATAGACACGAGTTAGCTGTTTTGTTTCATTCCAAAGTGACAGTGAAAGGCAGTAGTGTACATTTCGAGTCTCTTCCGGATCCCAAATTGCAAATAGCTGAAATAGTGCCCACTCTACACTCTGTATTCGTTTCTTTTGATTCTGTTGCGCATCCTTGGTAGAGAATGTTACCGCCGTGATATCTGGCCAGTCATCTCGCAAATCTAGATCCAGAAGTCGAAGATTGGTTATGAAAAGAGCAACGTATGAGGGGCCAGAGGGTGGTTGTGAGTTGGAGCTTGAAGGGAGCCTCAAGTTGCTTGACGCTGTCGAAGTTCGAAGACTTCGGGATCGCCCAAGAGGATTAAAGGTTGAGACGGACATTTTGTTGATCCCCCGCAAAGTCGATGTGATAACAACATGTTATCGTAATATATCTCACTTTAATATCAAAGATATAAAAGCGGTCTGCATTGCATTAAATTCGTGGAGCTCTTCGCTTGGTGCAGCGTAAACAAACCAAATTTGGCGGTTGTGCCAGCACTGTGCAGTGCATTTAGCTTATCAATAAGAATCACGATCACATGATCCTGGGATTTGGCCGTCCATTTGATTACTTTTTGATAAAATACGGAATGGAGAAAAAGGTACGGCTTTGAAATGCTTGGCTGCTTAGCTACTTAGCATTTGGTATATGAATAAAACAAATTCCGACGACAATCTATCTTTCTCTTCTCTACTTCTTGTTGCTCTTTCTGAAATCCTAGTGAAGATACACTTTTTGGTCGTACTGGAGGACTCGAAGGATCCTCATTGTCGCTGCTGTTACTATTTTCGGCTGTAACAATGCTCTTTTCCTAATAGTTTCTCTGCGTTATCATTCAAAAGAATCAATGGCACGAATGGGTACGGCAATCACTGATTTCTAGCAATTGGCGACTTACGAGCGATGAAATGAAGAAACTGGATAAAAGTCTATCGGTCATTTATATTCTTTTCGACGGCATCTCAAGTCTTAGGCAGTTTCTTCTCAAAATGTTCTGTCTCGTCTGGCTGTTGAGAATATCCTATCTACCTATCATCATCCTACTGTTCGATATGCTCCAATCAATCCTCAAGGTCCGGTCACCATTCACTGCGTTTCAAACTCAGACAATCCTCAGGCCTCGATCATTAACGCTATTTGCATCCTTTGTCAACTCCGGTTGATTGAACACGAGTTCTTGAATCCATTTCAGATGGAATAGATGGCAATGCAATGCACCATAGTCCACAATAAGTACACTGGGCAGGCTATGTTAATGAGCTGTCTAGGTATGCTGACAGGAACCTTGAGAGAATTCATGGTCACATTTCGACCTCATCGAAACATTGTATTTCCTCATTAGCCACGTATTTCAGCAAGACTAAGCTCAATTCCATGTCAATCTCATATCAATCTCAGTAGATTGTGAAGGTTTATTAAGACAAATTACCATACTAGGTATGCACAAGGAAGTCGAAGTCGATCATAAGTTTCCATGACACGCGTCAACTTAATCATCCATCCCCAAATTCTCCTTTTTCTCGAGGTATTCTCATGGCTCCACTAGCAACCCACCAAATCAATTTTGGTTTATATGAATTGTCTAGACTAAACGATAATACGCAATGATTTTCCAGATATTGGAAATGGATGTCCAGAAGGTATGAGGACTGCTATATTTTTTCTTGTGGCTTTCTATGAGTATGTACATTGCTTCTTCCCAATGCATTGAATTTTGGTAAATATCTCGTCATACTATAGGAGAGATAGAAAGAGAGAATTCAATGCATCAGGTCTCATTGAATCATTGACTCGCTGCACAGAGTAGTTTGACTCCAGCATTTCTTTTGGGTGTTATCTTACAACGGATCTGTGGGGCGATTTCAAGAGATTTCCCTGTGAAAATTCAACTTTGAACTACATTGGTCCTTGCAGCGATGGGCCCATAATACTAAATCATCTCAAATGTTCCCAGATGTCGATTACATTCATTCCCCGCCCTAGAAATCGAATTCCAACGATGACATTATTGTCTCACATGGAAACAGTTGTCAAATTACGAGCTACAGATTATCTCGTATCATGTTCTCATCAATTCGTTTTACACGCATAGCGGATTGTTTTATGACCTGATGTCAATGGACCGCCCATTCCTACTTGAGAAATATCCCTCTTATTTCTAAGGTGGTTCGGAAGGTCAGAATCTTATGCTAGAATGACCATTTGGCTATGCTTTCATCATATGGCATCAAATCTCTCGACTGGCTGTCTAACCGTGTAGGCCGTTTTTTTCTGGACAGTGTCTACAAGTACCGAGTAACTATCAAACCTCGAGGGATCTTTTGATACGCTTCCGATGAAACACGATTGCATTGTTGAGCCCGGTCGACACCTTTTGATGAACTGGAAGTCTTCATCTCTTGGAAATTAGCTCGCCATGTCTTTCCCAATTGAAATGATAGCCAGTCACGTGAATTGACATAGCCTCGAGAATTATGGTGGGTCAGCTAGTGAATTTCTATTTATGGTATCGCTTGGGGGTGGTGAAAATAACGGGTCGATGTACCGTTTCGGGACCGTGAGGGAGGAGACGCGTAATAATACGAAGGTTCGCTGGTTGAAAGTTGGAACATAAGAAGTTATTCCTTATGTGGAGAATAACACTTTGAACAAGATAAGTTCGACCTGCCACGCCATTCAAAGCAACTTCTTTTTTATTCCTCTCCTCTCTATACCTACTGTTCCCTTTCCTCCTTCTCCCCTTGTCGAGCTTTTCCAATTTCTCGCTTTTATTACATTCGTTACTTATAGATCCGATTTCTTGGCATCTGTAAGGCTGAATCTTATATCAACCACACTCATTACCCTCAATATACCTCTTTTTTCCTTATTAGCCTTTGTAAAAATCACTGTCCATTTCTCAACTTTTCTACTTCTTTCTTCATTCTGATTTTTATTTTGCAAGATGAAGCAAAGTATGATATTTGGGCTGATTGCCTCTGTTGCCTCTGTTGCCTCCTTTGGCATGGCTGCAGCTGCTGGTACTCCGGTCTTGGCAGCGAGAGCTTCATCTACTTCAAGTGTTGAGGCTGTTACGATTTCGGGAAATGGTATGCTTTCAAAGACTACTTCGTGACCTTATTATTGACTTCTTTCAGCCTTCTACAAGGGTAGTGATCGTTTCTATATTCGTGGTGTCGACTATCAGCCAGGTAAAACTACCGATGTCTTGACAAAGGCTTTATAGCTAATATTCGAAAACAGGTGGAGGAACTGGTACTACTTCCGATCCCATTGCTAATGCAACTGCATGCAAGAGAGATGTCGAGTATTTCAAAGAACTAGGAATCAATACAATCAGAGTTTACGCTGTCGACAATACTGCGGACCACGACGAATGCATGGGATACCTCGCTGATGCTGGTATTTATCTTGTCCTCGATACCGATACTCCTCTTTACTCTCTCAACAGAGACGAACCCAAAGAATCGTACAACAGTGTTTACCTTCAATCCATTTTTGCCACCATTGACAAGTTCGCCAATTACACCAATACTCTTGCTTTCCTCTCCGGTAATGAAGTTATCAACGATGTGAACAACACCAATTGTGCACCATATGTCAAAGCTATCGTTCGAGATATGAAGGAATACATTGGTAGCCGGGGTTACCGATCCATTCCTGTTGGTTACTCAGCTGCAGACGTTGCTTCTAACCAATATATACTTGCCGAGTACTTGAACTGTGGCACTGATGATGAACGATCCGATTTCTACGCAATCAACGACTATTCATGGTGCGATCCTTCTTCCATGACCACATCCGGTTGGGACACTCTCATCAAAAACTACACTGGCTACAGTATTCCTCTCTTGTAAGTCTATCCATTTGATCTTGTCTTGATAATTGTAAATTTAATTTTCTGACAAATCTCAAAGCATGTCCGAGTTTGGTTGCATTACCAATACCAGAAAGTTCACTGAAATCGCCGCTTTATACAGCACTGAAATGACTGCCATCTTTTCTGGAGGTCTTGTATATGAGTATTCTAACGAGGGTAACGGATATGGACTCGTGGATATCACCGATGGAACCGTCTCCACCACTGAACAATACACGTACCTCAAGGAAGCATACGCAAACACTACTTCTCCAACAGGCGCCGGTGGAGCCGTTACTACTACTGGATCTGCAAGCACTTGTCCAACCGAAAGTTCTGATTGGGATGTCTCTGGTGATGCGCTTCCAGCCATGCCTACTCCTGCTAAGAAATATATGACTGAAGGCGCGGGTACTGGACCTGGTTTGGATGGAGCTGGATCTCAAGAGGCTGGTGATACTGAAAACGAATCTCAAGGTACTGCAACCGCAGGTTCTGGTGCTGTCACGTACACTGCTTCTGCTGGTTCGTCGAGTTCTACATCTTCTTCCTCTAGTGCTGGTGGAAGAAATGCCGAGGTTGATATGAGAGCTTTCGGAGTTGTCGCAGTGACCCTTGTCAGCATGGTCGGTGGTATGATGTTGCTATAATTATGGGGTCACCTTTGAGGGGTGCAGGTAGACTTTTCTTCTTTCTTATTTTTCCTTTGTTATCTTTGGTATACATAAAATGGAATGCATAAAATCTGTGTACAATTTGGCTTCTGCCCAAGCATTTTATATTACGTGTTTCTTGTCGTTTCTTGGCCGTCATTCCTTGGCCGCTTTACACTATAACAACTTTTATGCATTGACCCCGCGATTCACTAACTGCTTAATGGAGTTCGGGTTTGTGCACAGGAAGTTCGGTCTCTTACTATTTGTGCGCCCCTCAAACCTTCTCGCTTAAGGGCCTTCACTTATTTACTCAGCGACGTCTTGTTCTCGCTTTCTCTTCTTTTAATATGCTCACTGAATTGTATTTGAGTTGTTTCAAGAACTATTCCCACTTGCTTGCTGAATTTGTTTCGATCGTTCAGTCGGTGAGCGGAATGCGGCTAAGGTTCCCCAATGCGGGGTTAAAGCAGGGGCCGCATATTGCAATATATTACGACCGTGTAACTTTTATCATCTGTCTCTGCCCGAACATCTTACAAGGCTGCATCTAAATGCTTATGGCTTTGGCTCCACTGAGACATAAAGCACCAACGTGACCAGTAAGATGAATGTGGAGTCATAATATTTCTGACCGTCATCAAGCCATTGTCTATTGCAAAAAATGTACTGGATATGCATACGAACATCACGGTATACGCATCAAGCCTTCACACTGCCATATGCACGAGCTCTCACTTATACATTGGTGATTCGTGAATTATGTTTCCCTCATTTGGCTGGATTCTCGTGATTATCTTGGCGTGACTTTCGGTAGCTTTTCTCATGTAGACAGCCGTATACAAGGACTTCTTTGGAAACTACGTCCCAATGCGCCTTTATCTAGTTATGGAAAAAATAGCATTTAAAAGTATTTATATACTCCTAATAACCCTCTTTATCATTTAAATCACTCAAACTTTCTCAAACTATCTCAATTTGATACCTAAGCATTTGCACAGCTCACATAAGAAAGTGCACACGCAGTACTTGGCAATCATGACTACTATTCCGGCACTTAACTATCCTATTACCGGGCCTCCAAAGCCTTCTCCTGCTCCTGCTGACGGTAAGGCTACACTTTTGTGTGCTGTTCATTCTGCTAAAATTCTCAGGATCTGTTCCTTTGAGACGTGAGATTCGTGATCTCCAGCATAACTTTCCTGATCAATGGACGCTTTACATCCTTGGTCTTCAGGCTTTTCAACAACTTGACCAGAAGTCAGATCTATCATGGTATGGAGTAGCGGGTATGTCTTCTGGAGCATGTTTCACTGTACATATGTATCTTTCTGACTTTTCAAGGTATTCACGGACGCCCCTATCGTCCCTGGGGTGGAGTACAAGGAGATAACCCTGCTGGATGGCAGGGCTACTGTACCCACAGCTCCATTCTCTTTGCACCATGGCATCGTCCATACCTTGCGTTGTTTGAGGTGGGTGCAACTTTACTCGTTCCTCTACTTAATACTCACATGTCCACAGCAATATCTGTATCAAATCATACAAAAGATCGCTGCTACGTTTCCGGCTGCCACAAAGACTCGTTATCAACA
Organism: Botrytis paeoniae; assembly: GCA_004786145.1. Lineage (NCBI taxonomy): Eukaryota > Fungi > Ascomycota > Leotiomycetes > Helotiales > Sclerotiniaceae > Botrytis > Botrytis paeoniae. Next base: position 11,548 of record PQXI01000207.1, on the reverse strand, counting down.
AGCTGCGTTGACTTTCCGCATGCCCTACTGGGACTGGGCTGCTGCACCGCCCGCTGGTGATAAGTACTTTCCTACTGTTGTCGGACAACCATCAATTCAAATCATTACTCCAGCCTCCAATAACAAGCCAGTTCAAATCAATAATCCACTATATTCCTACAAATTCAACCCCTTGAATCCTTTGAAGGGTGACTTCCCTAGTGCTCCGGTATGAACAATCATCCTTAAGCTTCAGCGTAATATAGCAGGCATTGACATCTTTAGGAATCACGATGGCCAACCACTCTTCGCTATCCAACCAACGGAAGTGCAACTGCCAAATCTCAAGAGCAACAGGTCTTTGACGCTATGGAATCACAATTTGATTCTTACCAAAGCAATGTTTACTTGATCATGAGGGACCCCAATTATAAGCAATTCGATGCCTTTAGCAATCACCAATGGGCATCGAAGAATGCTCCGGGGACATACGGTAGTATCGAAGATGTACACAATAGTGTTCATAGTGAAACTGGTGGGAATGGACAGATGGGCGATCCTGATTACGCAGCTTTCGATCCATTGTTTTGGTTGCATCATACGTGAGTCTAGATTGTTCTATTGGCAATATTGAAGTTGTTTCTGATCTTGACATTCACCAGCAATGTTGATCGTCAATTTGCCATCTGGCAAGCTTTGAACCCCAACAGCTATGCAATCAACAAGCCTTCTGGCGATGGAACTTTTTCTATCCAAAGCGGCAGCCAAGAAACCAGTACTACTCCCTTAACACCATTTAACAATGTCACTGGGAAAACCTACTGGAGTTCCGATGGCGTGCGTAATACAGCCACGTTCAACTACGCCTACCTGGAGACTCAACAATGGAAATATTCTACTGTCCAGCAATATCAAACAAGTGTTCTCGCCGCAGTGCAAACGTTGTACGGGGCTACTAGTAACCAATTTATGCAATTGATGGGTGTGCAGACTGCCGCTGCACCTGAACAAATTTCTACTCAGGCCGAAAAGGTTGTTACAGGTAGCGGCGATACAGCTCAGAAACCTATTGGTGATGGTGCTGCTTCATCTTCTCACGGACATAACTTCCTGTCAAATCTTCTTCACGGTACTGCCAAGGCTAAACCGAAGCCTGGTAATGCTGTTCGAGGTGGAGAGGACTTTGAGTCCGAGATTGGAAAACGTAAGATCCTTTCTCGTTACTCTGCTCATTTGGCAATTTTCTAACAGCATTTCAAGCATCTGAAGCTCCTGCCACCACAGGACCAATCAAGTACCGCGAATACATTGCTAATATCCGTGCTCCCAAGCACATCCTTCATCAAACCTATCGCGTCCGAATCTTCCTCGGAGATTTCAATTCCGATCCTGCAACTTGGGTATGTGCTTATTCATCTCCCCTTTTATCTCCCCCTCACAAACTTCTCCATCCCATCAAATTAACCAAAAACCCAGGCAACTGAGCATTCCACCATCGGCACCTTCTCTTCCTTTGGCAAGAATCCCGAGACCACCGGCTGTGGAAAATGCATCAAGGACGAAGCACGCACCCTCATGATTTCCGGCACCGTCCCCTTAACCCCCATCCTCCTCAAACTGTACAAGAATGGCGATCTCGGATCTCTCGAAACCGAGAACGTCATTCCATATTTGAGACAAAATCTCCATTGGAGAGTTACGCTAGCTGATGGGACGGAGATTGACAGGGGAAATGTTGAGGGACTTAAGATTAGTGTGGTAAGCACGGAGGTGAGGTGTGCGCAGGGAGGATTCCCGGAGTATAGTGGGGAGTATGAGGTGCATAGCGAGGTTACGGAAGGAAGACCCGCGGGTCTTGGAGAGGGAGATAGGATTTAGGGCTTTTTTGGATGGTGAGTGGTAGCTGATTAGAGAAAAGGTAGATTGGCAGTATTTCTTCCTTCTAGCTAGTTTCAAAATGCAAATGGGGTTTTTTTATATCTTCGACGTGACTGCCTCCGGTGATTTTTGTGCTAACAGACAATACCGAGGCTACCTATAGTTTGATGTCGTCACAAAAATCGATGTCACCACTGTCAGTAGTGAAATTCGGAAGAGTAAGATTGAGTTATTGGTATTTGGCAGTCAGTATTCCAATAACCTTTGCATACTCATTCGGACTAACTTGATCTTAAATTTGATAGTTTTCCTATTCAATATTTATTTGTGCTACCGATGTGCCTGTATTACCGAGGAAATCCGGGCTTGAGAGGAAGTAGGCTTAAGCTAAGTCAACTTGGTTTATAGGGTACTCGGAATGCTTTCTATTACTGTCTTCTGAAAATATCTGCCTTGTCGAGCAACTGTATACCCAATGAAAAGGGCCCAAACTTTCCAAGGCCTCGGGATACAACTTAGGAAAAAAACGTAAAGTCAAGGATAAGACTCCCCAAAGTAAAGATTCTAAAAATGAGAAATGGATATCAACTTTGAGATCAACTTCCATCATACATCTATCTCGTCACAAGGATTATTCATTGATTGCAGCTAAAACAATCAGAAAGCTACCGCAGCAGCGGATTCCATGCGAATCACCCGAAATAAACACTGCTAGCTTGGATTTTACTATGTTGCACAAGCCGAATGACTCAGGCATCTTGACCAATGATCCGAATTTTTCAGTATTATCTTCAATTTATTTCCATGGTCTTTTATTAATATTTGGGTGGATGGTGATCTGATAAGCTAGGTTTAAGAATGGGATGCATCAAAATCTCCGTCGGTCGCTAGATCTAGGAACTAACGATGTCTCTGTGGCCCATATAAGAAGGAAGAAGTAGTATGTTAGCTACCTATGTATACATCGAGCCTCACTGGAGGGATCGGGATCGGATATGGAGAGCCAAATTGCCAAACATTTAGGCACAGAATGTAGCTGCAGTGGGACTACTTTTAAGACTCAAAAGATATCAGGGTATTGTCCTTTTTCCTAGGGTGGGTGGAATGCACTGACTCCTTTAGGTTGTATTTTTCAAGGAGCGAAATGAAGAGAATTGAAGCACATGAATGTTAAGTTGAGAAGTATCCCACAAATTTTCATCAACATAGAACATAATTGCATAACGAATATCCGATGGCAATCGTAGAAAAACTCAGTATTCGCCAGAGACACACTTACAACCTGCAACAAGATGAATCACTACGTTCAATATCAAAAAATGCCACCACTGTATTTGAGGTATGAGATTGATGTGGTAATCTTGGACGCCGTTTCCAGATGTGGGTATCTGTTTGAAAGCAAGTATGTAGGTTTCCTCGTCTCCCTCTCCGGACATATCTTTCAAATATAACTCAACAGCTACAAGTAACATTATAGATTCTTTTTCTGGAAGCTGTGAGAAGAGCTTTTGACAGACTTAGTCTTGGCGAGATGTAATAAAGAGATTATAGATTCATGGGGAGCGAGCAGCATCTTCGCCTATGTAATCATCACGTGGCACCGAAGCTAGACTCCATGAATTCCGTGTTTTGGACAATATCTTAAGGTTGGGGAATGCATATTCAAGCTCTATATATGGTATCCGACATCTTAGCTACCCTAGCTAACTTTCCTACAGAATGTACTCTCACAATATCAGCTCCGCCTTGAATCGCTGCAGTCACTGTCGCCGCAGTACCCCAGTCTCTTTCGCTCGGGCTATCGACTCCAGTGATTTTACCAATAAATTTCTTCCGACTAGCCCCTAATAACCACGGCAAGCCTTGTAGACCGGGCCAATCGCGCAATTCATCTATTCGACGAAGTATTTCGAGATTCTGGTTTTGTGTCTTCGCAAATCCAATTCCAGGATCTAAGATTATCCGCCATCGCCGAATACCAGCAGCCTCTGCTTCCGCTACTCGCTCTAGTAGCTCTTTTGCAATAGTTGGAATGAGGCCCTCAGGCTCATAGTCTGTGAGAGTCGTCATAGTTGCTGGCGTTCCTCTCATGTGCATGAGACATACGGTTTTTCCGAGTTGAGCCATGGTAGATAGCATATCAGGATCAAGTTGACCTGAAGAAACATCATTAATGATATCTGCACCTGCTTCAACAGCAGCCCTAGCTACAGATGCCCTATAAGTATCGATACTAATTGCTACGTTCTTGGGTGATTTGGTATTTCTAATCTCTTGGATAGCCGGTAAGATGCGACTTATTTCTACCTCAGAAGATACCTCAGGAGTACCCGGTGCGGTTGATTGACCACCAATATCAATGATAGTTGCTCCGAAACCAATCAATTGTGAGGATTTGGCTCGCAGAAAATTTCTCTCATTGAGATTTTCGCCCCCATCGGAGAAAGAATCGGGTGTCATATTCAGAATTGCCATTACATGGGTTTGGCGACTTTTTTTGAGAGCATGCAATGAACCAATGGATGGATGCAATGGAGTTATGGTAGATAAAGGAGTCGGGGATGGCGGCAATTCATTTAGATAATCCTGGGTAAACTTCCATGGAGTTTTCGGATTCAAAGGATGTCCAGGAATAAGCCTACAACTATATCAGCGACAGATAGTCAACATAATCGAGGGCCTAAATTTACTCTGCCAGTGGTCTCAAAACAAACTCACGCTCAACCATACCAGGATGAGGTATTTGTAACCTTGGGTGATCTACAACCTCATTCTCGTAAAGTAGAATGTCAAGGTCAATATTCCGTGGACCTTTGTCAATAATCTTCATTCGACCCATCTCGTTTTCAATAGCTTGAAGCTCATCTAATAGAGCAATCGGTTCCAAAGTTGTTTCTACCTATTGATTCGAATTAGCTAAATTTCTGGAAATCTTTGGGGTTTTGATGAACCCGTTTCATCTAACCTTGAACTTGACATTCGAAAGTGCGGCTGCTCAATAACCGCAGACTTGATGATGACCTTTCAAACTTGGTAGACACGTACAATTCCAAAGTACAATATGCATAATCACGTGATATAAATTGATACCAAGTCAATGCGAAATAGAACTCACCTCACAAGCACCGTTTAAAAAATTCTCTTGATCAAGAACGTACATGGGTTCAGTTTCCCATAAACCACTCGTTCTCTTGACTTTGATGCCCCTCTCTGACATTTTGTTGCAAGCCATTTCGATCCATCCCACTCGATCACCAAGGTTACTACCCAAAGCAATATATGCAAGTCGAGGTTGACTTTGAGATTTGGAAAGCTGTGTCACATCATTTTCACTAGGTGAATTGGTATTGAGAGTATGTTGAGTCCATGGAAGCGGTGATGAGACTGCACTGTCGGAGCTATAGCTTCGAGATGTCAAAGATGCGGCGCTCTTGACTTTACAAACTGCCTGGAAAGGTCTTTTGATAAATGGCCGTGGTAAGTTAACAGACCGTCTCACCACAGATGATAATAGAGAGCCCCTCATCGGTGTAGTATTATCTTTTCCTTGGAGATATAGATAGATGATCGATTCAAATGAAGAAACTTGAAAGAAGCAGCTTTGTTGATAGTGGTCGGATGGGTTACCGTATTCGCGGACCACGGCGCATTATGAAAGTTCTAAGGATAATATATATTGTGATCACCATGATATTCATTCTTGAGCCGAGGATCTGATAACCTGCAGGTGTATACGGAGGACACCGGGCGTCAATAGGAGATACATGTTGAAGTGTCGTGCTTGAAGATTATATAAACCAACATCAATTTGAACATAGAAGTAACCGTTCCATACATTCAATTCCGTTTCCATTCAATAACATGGCGCATACTGGAAACATCGCACGTGCATGCATGCAGGTCCAAGAAAAGGCTAACCCGACGCTAACGGTCAAACCGAGGCATCTTTTTATTACACCGGGCTTTTACCCCAGATGAATCCTTTCTTTTTTGAGGATCAAGTGTTCCGAGGTCTGTAAGAATCTCCTCAAATAATCCACCTGTTCTTCTTTCACAACATAATACTCTTCACTATTGATTGATCGTTTCTGAAATCTTATATCTTCATCTCATAATATATTACACAGAGCCATATCATTTTAAACAAGAATATAGCAACCATGGCTTCTAAACGTAAGTAACCAGCCATCACATGCCAACTAGAAAACAATGCCAAATATACAAGGAATCAACAACTGACTGGCCTTTCCTATAGAACAAATTCGCACAACGGTCACTGATCTTCTCAAGATCAACCATCCTATCATCCTCGCTGGAATGAACGTTGCTGCCGGACCTAAACTCGCAGCTGCAGTAACAAATGCGGGTGGTCTTGGTGTTCTAGGAGGTATCGGATACACTCCGGATATGTTAAGAGAGCAAATCGCGGAACTCAAGTCATTTTTAGATGATCAGAACGCTCCTTTTGGTGTTGATCTCTTGCTCCCACAAGTTGGAGGATCTGCGAGAAAGACAAAGTAAGTTTGAGTTACATTTCTTTCCTTCTCCTTTGCCACCGATTTCTCTACTACAGCCCCCCTCTCAGATCAAGACATAGTTGCTGACATGGTTTCTTTTTAGCTACGACTATACTAAAGGAAAATTAGACGAGCTCATTACCATTATCATCGAGAGCGGTGCCAAACTCTTTGTTTCCGCCGTCGGTGTACCACCAAAACATGTCGTTGAACGACTACACAAAGCTGGTATTCTTTATGCCAACATGATCGGACATCCAAAACACGTTAAGAAATGCCTCGACCTCGGCGTTGATATTATTTGCGCACAAGGTGGAGAGGGGGGTGGACACACTGGAGACGTTCCTACAACTGTCTTGATTCCAGCAGTTGTCGAACTCTGCAAGGGAAAGACCAGTCCAATGAGTGGAAAGCCTGTTCAAGTTGTCGCCGCAGGAGGTATTTTCAACGGAGCAACTGTTGCCGCAGCTTTAATGTTGGGCGCAAGTGCCGTTTGGGTTGGTACCAGATTCATCTTGACTGATGAGGCCGGTGCACCAAAGGCTCATCAAGAGGCTGTGAGAACCGCTGGTCATGATGATAATGTTCGAACTATCATATTCACTGGTAGACCATTACGAGTACGAACCAACAGTTATATTCAGAACTGGGAAGAGAACCGTGCTGCCGAGATCAAGGAACTCACATCCAAGGGTGTTATTCCAGTTGAACATGATTTCGAGACTCTCGGTGATGATATTGATGATGAGACTATGGACAACGCACGACCTTTCTTGATGGGTAAAGCGGCTGCTGTTGTCAATGAGAAGAAGAGTGCCAAGGCCGTTGTTGATGAATTGGTTAGCGATGCCGTAGCATGCATTCACAAGGGGGAGAAGTTGACAGCGAAGTTGTAAATAATTATATCCAATAATATAATGGGACATTGGACGGAGTTGACGAGGTCGATATCATGAGATGATTCGCGTGATGGCGCGATGGATCAAAGTGGCTGACTCGGCTACGGATGAGGTGATGAGTAGGTAGTACTCGATGATTTTAGACTGCATAGCGTGGTAATTGAGTAGCTAGTATTGTATTTCCATGAAGGATTTGGACAGAGGGAGGAATTGAATTTTGATATATCTACTAGGTATTTATTTGCGATTACAATAACACGGAGTTTTGTTATTTGAAATGATGATTGATATATGATGACAAGGAACTAGACCTATCACCTGTATTATAAAATCTACGATAGATAGCTAGGCGTGACAATCTAATAAGTATCCGACAGTACCATCTCATGTACTGGATCCTTCAAAGACGCATTGATGGTAAGATTGTAGTTAGGTAGGTGGATAGGTGAGTAGATAGTTTTAAGAAATTGAAAGGTCCTAGAAATACATTGGTATCATATTTGATGTGATCTGATCTGATGTGATTTATGATAGAGATTGATAGAGATTAATAGAGATTGATAGAGATTGATAGAGATTGATAGAGATTAATAAAGGGAAAAATCAAACTAATAATTGGCCACTTGGAAGAACTGATTATTAATATTTCTTTTCTGGCAATTGATAAATGAATAGATTATATCTACCGACACTAACTAGATACGTATATAATTCGCACGTAAACGAGAGTAAGCCAAAGTTAGATGTGCAACAATTAATAACGAAAGAACATGATGGGAGTATCATGTGATTGTGATTGTGATTGTGATTGTGATTTGATTTCATTTCATTGCTCACCTGGGTTGGTATAGATAGATAGATAGGTAAGTTCACGGGTACCGATAAGTCTATGATTTTTCAGATGAAGCTTTTTGCTTTCGACTGGGAAAAGCTACAAAGTTATTTGCCGATCGATGGCTATGCGATATGTATAAGCAAGCAGTGTGTATGAGTACTGGTGGTAGTATCTATGTATGATTTCAAATATCTCCTCGATGATGACCGCTCTTCTGCCATACACATCCAAGAAATTACGCGTCTTGAAGGCTTTTCTACCCGCACAAATGGAGTTTACGGACTAAAAAGTATCCGAACCCCATCACTCCATCATTCCATCATTCCATCACTCACTCCATTTTTATTTTTATTCTTTGGATTCTTCAAAAGAATTGGTTGGATCAAAGCAATTTAAGCAAAAGATGGCAGGGCAGGACAAGGTCATCACGGATCCACGGATCCATCGGTTGACTGAATGGGCAACTTAATGGGCAACTATGACGTTTAGCGTGTATCGCAAAATTGACATGGTGAGTCTGTTACCTTGGCTTGGCCTGCTTGTAAATAATAAAATGTAGGTAGCTAAGTGCGCGAGGTGTGCTTAGACTTTTTGATTTTTTTCTTTTCTTTTCTTTTCTTTTATCTTTCGTCCTCCTATCCTATCCTATCCTGTCTTGTCTTGTCTGTTCTTGTCTTTTTTAGATAATCTGTATAACCTCAATTGTTCCAATAAAGAGTCTTTAATCTATTTTTGAAGGGTGGAACTTGAGAAGCTGCTTTTTTTGCTCGTGCTCCCATTTCATACATATCATCTCATCTGCCAATACCGAAGCGCCTTCTTGTGTTGGTTGGTCATTGAAATTCAGAGGCCGAAATATCAAAACTCAACTCAACTCAATCACAATTTTACAACAAATCAATTGAATACCTTTTCTCAACTGGCAACCACATATAATCCTTCAAAATGTTGGGGCTATCATATTGGATGATACCTGTCTTTTCAGGAACGGTATGGCTTGCAATGCTCTTAGCCATGCTGTTGACCTGGGTAGTCGCAGATGGTTCACCAATAATCACACCTATGGATGATGGTCAAACTATTGCGTAAGTAGTTTTAGTTCTCGACAACCTCAAAAAGATTATTCTAACATTGTCATGCAGATATATCTCAGATATCGGAGCCCATGAACTTCAACCACTCTTCATTGCCATGGGTACTGTAACCATGGTGACTTTCAATATGGTCTTTATTGCGGAGAGATGGTTACGACATAACGGTCGTTTACATGGAAATACTTCCATCTTTCAAAAAGTATTATCGGCCCTTGCTATTGTCTTTTCTGTTGCAGGCGGAATCGGTTTAATCTGTCTCACTTGTCTCAATGATGTGGACCACCACACTGCACACGACATTTGTCTAGGTATTTTTATGTAAGCTTTTCTCTTCCTCTTCCTCACATAGAAAATGACCTAATATTTCATTAGTGGTGGTTACATCCTTTCTGCCATCTTCATCTGCTGGGAATACCAACGTCTCGGAATCCACTACCGTGAACACAACGTCCTACGCATCTCCTTCTGGGTTAAACTTGCCTTCATCGTCATCGAATTAGGTCTCGCCATCGGATTCGGTGTTTGCAACCGTAAATCTTGGTGGAACACTGCTGCCATCCTCGAATGGATCGTCGCATTGATTTACACATTCTACGTTTGGAGTTTCGCAATCGATTTCATCCCAGCCATCAGAACAAAACATTACCAGAGCAAAGATACCGAAGCCGAGATGGCAATGGCGATGGATGTTGAGAGTAGACAGAGAGGATATCATGGAGCTGCCGATGAACAAAGAGCGTATGGGAGTGTGGAAAGTAGTGGACATGGAAGATACAACCCTGAGCCTGTCATTCCTGCGAGGAACTTCTAGATTCGTTGTTTTGTGAAGGAATGAATATGCATGATGACTTGTTTATACGAATAGACTAAAGATTTTAAGATTTCGAACCAGACGAACGAATGGAAGAATGTATCATAGAAAGATGGATAGATGCATTTTATACCCGGGGAAAGAGATATGGCATCGGTTGGGGTGGTTGATTGGGTAGCTGGCGCTTGGAGTTTATGAAGCATTTATGATTGCATGCATGCATATATAGAGATTTAGATTAGAGAGGGCAAGATGCTTAAATGTCGATAATATTAGATGAGATGTAATTATGAATAAAAGTATATATTTATCTGAGATTTCTCTTTTAGAGCTTAGGCGAGGTAGTAGTAGTACGGAGTCTAGATTAGTGTCTATGCGTATTTATTTTTGCAACAGGAAACAACGTATATTGATGGTTGGAAGAATGAAAGTTCATGATGTTCTAAGTATATTCGTTTGCTATATTGTTGATTTTAACATATATAGATATTTAACATAACATAACATACATTATCAGGGACAACGAAGAGAGATTTCGAACACACATCCAAATACCCATCACTCAACATCTATCTCTACCATATATCCTGAAGAAAAAAAGACACACATAAATCACAAACAGAAATTCATACTCCTATCTAAACTTAAAGTGGGGATGGGATGAATGTCGTCAATATTCATACTCATTCATTGACATTCATACTCATTCATAATCGTTTATTACCCCTCTTTTCCCCTTCTCTTCGCTTATAAATGAAAGGGTGGTATAAGTAGATATGTAGATAGATAAATTTATTATCATTATTGTCTGGCTTTTATGATATACTCTTGTGATTTAAGGTGGGGGTGAAGTTGTAAATTGAGCGTATGGGTATATGTATGTGTGTGTGGATATACTGTGTATTTACTCTCGTCTTGTTTATTTGGCTGTGATAAGGTGTAATGTGATGTGATGATGGTTTCTTTATAATATAATAAGTCGACTGTTTCCCTTTTACTCTTCCATCACTGACCCTTGATTTCAATATATACTAATCAATTCTTGAATATTAAGATGAGTATCCCGGTACTAACTCAATCTGGGATTGTAGGTTTTGAATCGTCGGAATGGGTATATTTTTCAGAGGGGGGAAGGAAGAGTTATTGTGTCGGACTATAGCGATTTAATGGATGGTATTGTATCTGATATATAGATGTATCATATATTGAGAGGGGGTATATCATCACGTCGTTCCTGAGTGAGATTGTGAGATGAGAATCTGTGTATATAGGATTGATTGATTGATTGATTGATTTAATTAACGTTCACCTTCAGTCTATGACTATATAGGACGGCTAGACCAAAGGGGTTTAGCGAATAACTTTTAGAGTACAAAAATGAGGATATTCAATATAGAGTAAGTAAAAACTAATACTAGGAACTATCGCCCGTTCGTTTGATTGATTGATTGATTTAATTAACGTCCACCTTCAGTCTATGACTATATAGGACGGCTAGGCCAAAGGGGTCTAGCGGATAACTTTTAGAGTACAAA